>JAMXDD010000008.1:7794986-8016296 GCA_024733475.1 Syzygium grande
TGATAACGGTTTTTTTGTCGATAGATGTTGGAGTATCATAATAGATCCCATGGAAACATTTTGAGTCAGGTACAAGTTGCCTCACCTTTTTTGATGTGGGATTATTTGAGATAATATTTATGCAGGCACATTGTTTAGCATACCGCCTTTTCTCAATGTATTATTTATATACATTTGTACAGGGGCCATCAAATTTTTTTCCACATCCTATGATGCATGAATTGAACGATTCTGAAGGCATAGACAATGCACGGTCGCACGATAATTTGTCGGAAGGCGGAAGATAGCAGGATGGAATATAGCATCTATATGTTCCACAGGTGATAGTGTTGCGTATCAAAGATCCTTAGCTTTGGGGATGACATAGTGATAGTAGATACAACTTGCTCTTTTGATGTGTATATGCCTTTTCTCACTTTCACTTTTTTATCACAAGTAGGAGGTCTCTAAGTCGATGAAGTCGCCATGATGTAGCTGATCTATTGCAAGTAATGGCAACCAGAAGTCCCAATGTAGATTCCGCAAAGCTTTAACATTTTTAGGTTGATCTCGTGATGTAGAATAAGGGGCGGTGCTTAAAATATGAAGACTATGTAACTGGTTTAGGTTTTCTTTTATACAAAGTGAAAAACCTTTGGATGAAATTTGGAGCTTTAGAATTTACGGTGACTAAAAGCTTGTGAAGAAATAATTGAATTCAAGTTGATTGCATCCAATCTTTGATCCTTAGTGTTAACATTAAATATGTTAGCATTTTTCTTCTGAAGTTTTGCTTTGCTTGTGGATAGTCTCCTACTGTATGGTTTGCTTTTGGTTTGACCATAAAAATTGTTGTGCTTGTAACTACACCTTACTATTTTACACTGTAGAAGGGGGAAGCTTGTGAGTAGCCTTTTAAAGTTGATTACTTTCTTTTTTCTCTTTCCCCATTTTTATGGGTATTCTGTTTCGTAGGCTTCTTTCTTTAGGACAGTGCATCTCTATCTTGTTTTGCTGCACTTTGGAAAACGTTAATTCAATAGGATTAATCTGTAAGGAAGAGGAAATGATGCTCAAATGGTTGATAATAGGTTCGCTTAGCAACTGACATGTACTTTGGAGTTAATGCTATGCAGTTCCATTGTATCGTCAATACAGTAATGAAAACTAAAGACATAGCCATTTTGAATTGTTAAAGTGATTCTGTTTGCTACAGTAACTTTTATGCATCTTGTAATTGCTTGACCTTCTGTGACACTCTTGTTACATCTGTGTAGGTTGCTAGAATTCTCCTATTTGTCTACATGTTTTACCATGTCTACTTGCACTTACATCAGGTAATAGCCTCTCATAGTCTTTATTTGTTTAGTTTCATTAGAAATAATCACTAAGGTTGCTCTTCTCTGTGGAAAAATTATTGTTTGCAAGAACTTTGCATTTGCAAATTAATGTCTTGGCAAATAACATGCTTTAATTCCTTTCTTTTTCTTTTTTTAAAACTCTGTATCTTGTATTTATAGTGGCGGTCTTGGTTGTGGACTGCCATGTGCTATATCCATATTAAAATTCTCAAACCATTTATCAGTCTAGATGGTTTGTCTCTGCGCAGGTCAACGAGATGCATGCGTCTGAGAAATTCTTGGTGTTTGGTGCACCATTGGCGCTAATTGTGATGAACTTATTGTGGTTTGGAAAGATCATCAAGGGATTGAAGAAGATTATAGCAAAGAGGTAGTAAAAGGTGTATAAGGTATTCTGCAGGTCTAGCCATTAGAGAGAAATAGTTGATCCACTTTTTTTATCTGGCTTTCCCTTGTGTAAAAAAGTGAGAGGGAAAGATAAAAAGTTCAGGACCCCTTAGGTTAGATGGAGAAATTCGGATAATAGACTTGCTTGTAATAGCATCTTTGGTGTCTGAAGTTTAATCGTTTGGTTGCATCATGAGCTCCACTTCTGAATTAGATGTGTATAGTGTAAAGTGCTTATTTATTTGGATTTGAATGGAGATGAAGTTGTTGGAGATCAATGCAATTACTGGTGAGTTCTTCTGCCTGAACCTTATGTGCGTTTACCCAAATGCTGTCCACCCTGTGGAAATTATGGCACTGTGACTCTGCGTTTTGGTCAGATTGTGTAGACATCACTTTGAGTATGGGACTGTTAAAATTCACTTTTGAGTATGGCCTGGTTGCTCTAATACCACTTGCAAAATGCAGACGTGTGGCTCTAAATAACATTTGCTGAGTACGGAAATATGGTGACACAAGAAAATTGTATCCGGTAACTCAAGACACCGAAATATGGTAAAAGTATACCACTAATAAAATATTGTCTCATACAACTAGTACACACACTATACGTGAATAGCCAGAGACCACATCTTGATGTTGCAAAACTTATTTTCACACACTACGCACAAAACTCTAGATTAGCATCTATTGAATCAGATTGAGAGTGACCACTCAATGGTCAATGCAAAACAATCGGATAATGAAAGGTCTTCAATAGGCCATGGATAATGTAGTTTTTAGAGTATCCTTCTCTTTGGCTAGGTTTTTTCCATACAATACTAATTATATATCTTGTTATGTAAACAAATGGGAGTGGAAAAGGTATCAATCCAAATACACTTGTCCAGTTTTGACCCAAAAAATGAAAAATACATGTTCAATCAAGAGGCACTGTGTCCAATTTGAAGAAAAAGAAAAGATTTCAATTGAGCAATTGTTGCATTATAGCGAAAAGTGCAACCAGAAACAAAGCAAACTCTCAACATAACAATGTTTATTGTAAAATCTGCGTCCGAGTCTGTAAAATCAAAGACTCTAGATACTCCGAAACTCATGCCACAGACGGATGCATGTGCCGAAAACAAGAGCGACAATACTTGCGGATGCCGCTCAGAATCACAATTCTTCATTCTTCCATTCAATCAATTGAACAAGTGAAGATTCTAAAAGTAACCGTCAAGGTTCATGACGAGGACATTTATTTTTACACCTCCAAAAACCACCCAAAAGTGGAGGGAAACTTAGGAAACCAGCATAACTCTCTGACAGAGATTACAACCAACCCAAAAAAAAAAAACAAATAAAACCATCGGTTCGATCAAACTACACAACTTTCCTAAATTCTTTTTTCCCATCAATGTGCCGACCCACAAGTGAGGAAAATACTCTCATCATGGCTTATGAGCCAGGGCGAGACCAACCTTGGCACTCTTATCAATGGATTTGGTGTCGACCTCCTCGGAGATGGTAAAAAATGACCTTGGGCGCCACTCATGCTGGATAAGAGCGCCTGCCTTACTAGAGTTGTTGATCCGTGCCTTCAGCATGGTCAATGGGTCCAGCGCATGCTGGGTACCGACAGTTATGGTGTTTACATTGGAAGAAAAGCTGTGGTTAACCTCAGCATCGATGGCAGTTTTGGTCACAAGGTTCACTATGTGGTAATAGGATGCAGTCAGTGAGTCGCCCTTGTTATTCCTGCGTAGACAATGAGAATGTTAAGCGAAATAGGGACAAAAAGCGCAGAGTATCCACACCAGCTCTACACTTACATAATAAAGCAATCTAGTTTCATTCTCAAATTCAGAAGAGATATGTTGCTATTAGAACCCGGTTGATTCTAAAAAAGCTAGAGGACTCTTAATCTAAACGTTAGAAGAATGGCTTCCACTGTACATGAAAGGAAACATATAGGCTTTAGGATGCCCCTTTCTTCAAAAGAAGTACAAGCTATAATCAAGACTAAAGGCAGGTGACAACTTCATAACATCCGAATTGTTATCTAGTAATGTCAACATTGGACCGACAATGGCCAGTGTTATTCAAGAGAACATGAGAGATCCAACATGGAGTACAAGCTAGGTACAGATATATAGAAACTTTCCGGTTCATGAACAAGAAATGCAAACTACTCACATGGCCAATGACGCAATCAGGTCAGCATTTGAGAAGTTGATGCCAGCATTGCATTTGGTGAAATTGCTTGTTTTGCTGTCAAATGACACACACGTGCCAAGTGACAAAACATTACTTCCTAGCACAAAGAAAAGTTGACAACAGAGTTTGCGGTCAACCCAACGCTTGTGCTTATCCCAAAGATAGTCATGCAAATATTGTAGCTCAATCTGTTAATTGCAAAAGTAAGGGGGCGCTTTCTCTCAATAACAATAATACATCCAGTAAAGGAGCTCAATAAAAGCAATGACATGCCCGACTTAAATGATTAACAAAAAAACCATCATCCTTTTCTAATCAGCATTAAAGATGCCATGAGACATGAATGCTCACCTGGCGAGACCTTTGATCTGGCACTGTAAAAGAGAATATTGTCTTCAATCCAGGGCAAGGTTCATCAACAGTAATTTTTGTGACAAGTTACGTATTATGAGGCAAGGTTCAGCAAAACCATGAAACAATTAAGTAAGGTATTGGAGATCCAACTTATTCTTGTAGGGAACTTAATGAGTTATAAGACAAAAATGTACAATATAGACTTAATCAGCCTCATAATAAGTTCTTGACGTAAAAGGCCTTTTTCCACAACCATAACATACAGCACACCATTTATGAATCCCCTTGAGCCACGATCCAGTACTTGGTCCCCAGTTTTAAAAATTTCTCTTCATGATTACTGAAAAATCGATTTACTTGACTCAACTACTCAAATAGCAAACAAAGATAGTAGAATAGGGTCCTGAAAATTGACTCACTTGACTCAACTACTCAAGTAGTAAACAAAGACTGTACAATAGGGTCCCATAAAGCTGGCCTCCCACAGGTACATGATACAACCTAATTTAAAACTTACAAGAAACAAGTAAAATGCTAATTGACACCGGGGGATGTCCTCAGCGTTGAGGAACATGTACTAGGGTGTATGTGCGACTCGTTCGGATCACCATTGGGAGAAAAAAGGGACATCCATTTTCCAATATCAATGATCAGTACTAGTCAATAGTATAAAATGGAAGGAAGAAGGCCATTCACTATCTATATATCGAAAACTAAAAAAAAAAGATCTATTCAATTCTCTTCTATTGTATATGAAATTTATGGTTTCCGATGAGAAAACATTCCTCATTGGTAACAAATAGTTATCCATTAAGCGGGGAAATCCTATTTTCAAAGCCAAAATCTTATGCCTATACTCTTGCGAAAACAGACTAAGAGGGTCAGCTACCTAGCCAATCTTCATAATTAAATACCGTTACTGTATAGGTAGATCTCGTTGTGGAAACACCTATTACTAGATAATTCATGGGTAGAGCCAAAGAATTTGAACTGTGCAAGTTGCTAATAGCATTGATTAAATGAAATAGCCCATTGGTCAATAGCACCGAAAGTTGCAGTTTACCTATAATGTTCAGATGCTAACCATTAAAGAGAACGCAGAGTCTTCCCTGATTACTATAAAGAATAAACCAAAACCATGTTTCGAAGGATCACAAGAAACCAACCAGTGATCCCAATAAGCGTATTCTTGCACACCATGTTCTTGACACCCAACCCATTTCCATTTTGGTCATAGAGCTAGCTTTGCTAATGACAAGCAATCATCAGGAGTTTACATTCAGTATACCATTGGCCACTATCCATTTCTCCATCAACCCCCTCCCGCCCCTCGATACCCGCCCAGATGTGATTTAGAGAAAGAACAACATGCTATAAGAGAACTTTTCACTTTCTTCGTGCTATAAATTCACAACACTTACATTGGTGTTTGTGTCCACTTTGACATTAGTTGTAACATTCTTGTTCTTCAGCTGGGTATTAACTCTAGAAACAGCTCGCCTTTCTTTGTTGCTACGGATGTTATAGTCTGCAATATCATTGTGAATCTCAGTTACATTGATAAAAAAATAATATGCTGCAGACAATCCCAGCAATTAAACTACGGTACCAAACAAGAGTAAGCCTTTTCATCTAGCTCGAAGCGCATAAAAAGTGAATAACCAAGACAAAAGCAGGAATGCCGACATCTAAGAGTTGCTATAGAGCTCGAACTGAGAGCGAATTCATCGAGTTTATTACACCTCTTATTTACAAATACAATGTAAAACCAATTGAAATCAGCAAACTCATTAATCGACTTAAAGAACATCATTCTTCCAAAACTATCCAATGGTTTAGATCCGGAAACTGATTTTTTAGGTTCTGCACAACCACGTCCGAGTTAGAAATGCATGGTGCCATGTGAGAACACACCGCTGTTTTCAAACATTGACGGAACCTCGGAAGTCCCCAAACAATCTCCAAAGGAAAGCTCGATCAGCCAAGACTACATCAAATCCTAAGAAGAAACAGCCGTCGTTCACCAAGTCCAAAACTAGAACGGTTTCAATTGCAGCTCAAGGAAGTGAACAAGCATGCAAAGGTCTCCCCAAAAAAAAACAGAGGGAAAAACTCACAACTCCCGTGACCGAGGAGGGAGTGGTGGTGAACTTGTGGTCGCTCTAGTAGTCCTTGTAGAGGAGATCTGCACCACAAACAACCGCGACGATGCGCGCGCGTGGAATCACCACAAAAAACAACCAACCTCAAACGATTGGACAAAACGACAGGACCGGGGGAGAAATCCCAGCGACGCGGTGGCGCGCGAACGGAGGAAACGAGACAATCGATCGGCGACGGCGACTGACCTTTGGCTTTCTTGCCGATGTCGAAATAGAGGCCAGGACCCTTTGCCCATGGTGTGCTTCCAGCCGGAGGCGAGATCTCTCTCCAGTCATCGGGGCGCGCCCACCGAAAAAGTTGCGGAGGAGAGGAGACGACACGAGAAAGAGTGGAGGGGGACTAAGGAGAAATGATCACGAGACAAAATATTAGGTGGTCTCGACCGCTTTGTCGGGCGGTCCCCGACCACCACGAGGGCGGAGGTTGGGACCGCGGGCGGGCGGAGGCGACGGGCAAAGTGAGAGGTTCGAGACCCAATCGCTTTTGGGCGGGCGGAGGCCACAAAGAAAGGTCGGGACCGCGAGGAGGTCGGAGCCGACGGCGGTCAAAGCTCGGGACGAGCTACGACGGCAAAGGATTGGGACCGCGGCGGGGGGCGGAGGCGAGGCGGAGGCCACGGTGGAGGTCGGTACCGACGGGCGGAGCGATTTTTTAAAAAATAGAGAGAGAATGCGGGCTTCTTCTGTGAGTTTCTCTGAAGAAGAGACGAGGAGATAGAGAAGGAGAGAGAAAGAGGGACCCACATTAATATTTTGTGGAAAAAAGGGGTCTCGGCCCGCCGCCCCACCAGCGCCACGTGGACCACGTGGTGCCTTGTGATTGGTCGGGGACCACGCGACGAGGCAGTCCGAGACCACCTAATATTTTCTCGGGGAAGTGCATGGCATGAGTGGACGCTATGGGGAGTTGCGTGCGGTCAGAAGGAAAAGAAGAGAAAGGAGAGAGAGAGAGAGAGAGAGAGAGAGAGAGAGAGAGAGAGAGAGAGAGGGAACGTCTTGCGGTCAAAAGGCGGGGGGGAGGGGGGGGGGGGCGCATGAAGAAGAGAGAGGAGAGAGAGGGAGAAATAAAAAAATAAAGTTCATTCAAATATTAATTATGATCCAATGGCCCAAATTAAAATCGAAAACGATCTACCGATCCAAAATAAGCCTCACATATAAAAAGGACAAAGGCCAAATTAATTAAACCAAACTATAACGAAGGAGGTCTATTAGTCCAAATTCACACCTGGTCAAAAACTCCCATTTTTCCATCATTCTTGACAATCTCAACGTTGGCTACCATAATATTGACATCGTCCCAATTTATTTAAATCCTAAAACTCTCGAAAATCGACTGTCAAGTTCGGGGTCTAAATAACGACCAAATTTAATCGAGTGCAATTCTAGCGAAATCTCTAATTTAAAATAATAACCGGGAGTGATCAGTTCCCGGGCGAGATTTTACTATAAGCACACTGACAAATTACGCGTTTTATAAATCCCAAAAATGGGCCGAATTCAGGATGTCACAGCTTGGTGAAGCTGTATGAAGGAGAGTCCGTGGACGATTACTGCAGTTGGTGCCATTATTTGACCAATGGGCCTATTAAAAAACACCAATGTGATTACCGAGCAACATGAATTTTGTTGAGGATCACATTCTCTTTATCATCATCAGCTCCTGCAATGAGAAAGTAAAATAAGTTGAGCTAGTCATAGAGAGAATCGGAACCACATGCGAAATCGAGAATCCATATATTAATGTGTTGGCACATAAATACAAAAATGCAAACTTCTGTACACCATACTATACTGAGAAAAATGTCGCTTGGTCGATACTAGGAACTCTCGTTTATCCCGTGCAATGCATGTGCGACATACATGCAACAAACGTGCAACTCACGTGCAATGCATGTGCAATATACGTGCAATAGCCCTCGGAATATCCTTTTTTTTTCCCTTTTTTCTTGCCTTTAGTGATCCTCGTGTGTGCTTTTTGCTATTTCTTCCAATATTCAAACATCTTCCGCCGACCCCCATTTTTCATCTCTCTTCTTAACCTAAAATTCAAGTAAACCTTTTCCTCGCGGAAGCGATAAGCGCGTAAAATCGTGACTCGGAATGAGTCATCCTAGCTGCTTCAAAACTTATGTAACCCCTCTTCTCTATCTCCACTTCTCGTATCATCTCCTCTTCATCATATCTCTCAAGAATCCTCTTCTTTTATATTGCAAGAATGCTGTTTAATTTCTTCTTATTTAGTGCAACAGCGGCTTTGGCAGTGGTGGCTCCGGTAGCAGCTCCGATGGTAGTGCTGGCGACTCCGACAATGGCTCCGGCAGCAGCCCGTGACCACTCCAATGGTGGCGATGGTGGCTCCAGCGGCAACTCCAATGGCCGCTCTAATGGCGACAGCGGCTCTGAATTCATTGCCAAATTCTTCGGGTCCTCAATGGAGAACAACGAGGACAAGAGAGTTTATATTTTTATTTTTTTCAATTCTCTTCTTAACTGGGGTTGTATAACCAGTAAAACTAAGCACATTTCTCACTTGGGTTTTTTTTTTTTCCTTTTTAATAAAAAAAAGTCCACTGACAATTTGTTTTCTCTTATTTTTCCTGTCTGATATTTTTTCTCTCTTAACTCAATGCAGAGAATAAACATTTCCACCTTCCTAGACTATGAATGCGGGAGTCGCTGTTCATGGTCATCGCGATTTTAGTAGCGACGATTTTAATCGGGGTTTTAATAGCCTTTTGCTACTATTGTCAACACCCATTTCCGATAAGAATCAGGAGAGGCAACCTAGAAGTGGAAATAGGAATTAAATAGAAAATATATAGTGTCAATATTTACTTTACCACTTGATATAAATGCTAATAAATGTCTTTATTTCTATTGCACATTTTCACTAGATTCACACGCAATGATGTTATTCATTTTCATCTTCTTCCCTCCCCGTTCCCAAACAGAGCATTGGATTGTTTTAGTTTCATTTTCGCACTTGAAAATCAAAACTATTACATTAATCTCATGGGTCTTCTAATAATAAAAGTGCATTCATCCATGTGCAGTGAGTTGTACGCCCGCTGCACGTGAGTTGCATGCCCATTGTTCGTGAGTTGCACAAGATAAAAAATATATTGTGTTTAATAAGCATCTTATATAATTAAATGAGCATTAAACCATATAAAGGAAATTTTTATAAATTTTTTTAATACCCCGATCTCACAACAGCTAAAGATAATCTTCGATCAGTGAAGAAATTGTTGAGCATGATTGTAGATATGTACTATGCCCGTGACAAGTATGGTAGGAACCCTCTTCATGTTTTAGCGGTTAAAGGCTGAGTTGATGTTATGAAGGAACTGATTCGAGAGAGTAAGGAGTCATAAGATGGACCATGGCAAGACTAGACTGCATTTATGCGTGCAGCATAATAATTTGCAAGCTCTGAAGCTTTAGGTGGAGACTATTAGAATTTGTTCATTTGAAGAACGACAATGGCGACACTATATTGCACCTAGCTGCTGCAAAAAGCAAATTGAGGAAAGCGAATATCCACAAGTCCCATCTTATAATATAAAGCACCCAATAGCAATCTGCACGCCCCCTCTCAGGAAAAGGATCACACCTACAAGACACTAGTACTCAGAATCTGTGTGGATTGGCTTGATAGTTTTGCTTGTTGTGGGGCATATGATACGCCTGATACTGAAGACGATTCGCAACGTCAACAATATATTCACACGGAGATCTTCTGCCTCTGTGGCCAGGCAACAATACAGCGTCTGATGAGGATGCTCCACCATATCAGTGCATATATGGTTGCCCAAGTTTCTAAGAGAATAAGCAAATATCAAAATTGTCGGGACCATGTTCTTTCTCTGATTGCCTTACATGTGAAGCTACCAAAGGCTGGAATTTTACAAAAGCAGAAGAGTTGCGGGGTTTGGTTACTATTTTGTAAAACATGAGAGTATTATTTCCTTAAATGTAAACAATGAGAAATATGCTAAGTTTTACCAGTTATGCTACCCCAATTAGAAACTATTTCTCAGTATCATTTTGTCCTGTTTCAATGCAAGTCTTTTTTTACTCGATTTGTTGAGTTAACAAATTTTGTCATTGCACATATGTTTACAGAGTAATAATTGTTCAATACCTATTCTAGACAAGTAAATTCAATATCCTTATCCCATGCAATGCATGTGCGACATATGTGCAATGGACGTGACGTGCAATTCGCGTGCAATGCATGTGCACCATACGTGCAATAGCCCTCGGAATGTTTTTTTTCCCTTTTTCTTGCCTTTGGTGATCCTTATGTGCGAGAGAGAGTTTCATAGCCAGTAGTTAAAAAAGTCAATATTGCCTTTTTTTAATAGAAAAAAGGCCCATTGATCTCTTAGCTCAATGCAGAAAATAAACATGTTCACCTTCCAGGAGTACGAATGCGGGAGTGGCTATTCGTGGTCATCGCAATTTTAGTAGCCATTATTTTAATGGGGATTTTAATAGCCTTTTGCTGCTATTTTAAGCACCCCTTTCCTATAAGAATCAGGAGAGGCAACCTAGAAGTGCAAATAGCCACCTATATAGAAAATTTCGGCAAAAAAAAAAATGGCAATGCGGTATTTGCAGGTTCTTGTGCAGGTGCTTCCTCTAGTAGGCTATGTGTTTGATGTTTGGCTCGTGCTGATATGAATGTATTGGTGGATATAACGCATTCTGAGCGTGTTCGTATCTTCTTTTTGCCTGATAATCTCCTCACGGATCATAATCTTGACACGAACACAACACAGTTAAAATTAAAACCGTTACATTAATTTCACTATCTTCTAATAATAAAAAATGTGTTCATCCATGTACTTTGCATGTGAATTGCACGCCCATTGCACGTGACTTGCACGATATGAAAAAATTTGTGTTTATTAAGCGTCTTATATAATTAAATGAGCACTAAACCATATAAAGGAAGTTCTTATAAATTTTTTTAATATCCTGCACCTCATGACAGCTAAAGAGTGAAGAAATTGTTGAGCGTGATTGCAAATATGTGCTATGCTTGTGACAAATATGGGAAGGACCATTTTCATGTTTCAGCTGTTAAAGGCCAAGTCAATGTTCTGAATGAACTCGTTCGAGAGTCCCGATGCAGCACGTTGGGCCATGGCGAGACTATACTTCATTTATGCATGAAGCATAATAATTTGGAAGCTTTGAAGCTTTTGGTGGAGACTATTGGAGATCATGAATTCGTTAATTTGAAGAGACGATGGCGACGTTATATTGCACATAGTTTCTGCAGATAAGCAAACTGAGGTAAGTGAATATGCACAAGTCCCATCTTATAACATAAAGCACTTTCAAGTGTCTTAACTTTTTAATCTCCAATCGGTTATTCTCGATTTGACAAGAGAGAGTCCTCAATGGAGGACAACGAGGAGAAGACAGGTTAGTATTTTTTTTTTTTTAATTTTCTTCTTAACTGGGTAGTATAACCGGTAAAACTAAGCACATTTCTCGCTTGGGTTGATTTTTTTTTTCCTTTTTTAATAAAAAAAAGTCCATTGACAATTTTTTTTTCTTTTTCTTTCCTGGTTGATATTTTTTTTTCTCTTAACTCAATGCAGAGAATAAACATTTCCACCTTCCTGGAGTACAAATACAGGAGCGGCTGTCCACGCGATTTCAGTAGCGATGATTTTAATCAGGGTTTCAATATCCTTTTTGCTACTATTGTAAACACCCCTTTCTGATAAGAATCAGGAGAGGCAACTAGAAGTGCAAATAGCGACCTAGAAGTGGAAATAGGAATTAAATAAAAATATATATGAATTATCCTGTTCAATGGTACTTGGCAAGTCAATATTTACTTTTCCACTTGATATAAATGCTAATAAATGTCTTTATTTCTATGGATATATTGCATTCTGAACGCGTGTTTGTTCATTTTCATCTTCTTTTCTCCCAATTCTCCTCAACAGATCATAATCTTGACACGAACACAACACAGTTAAAATTAAAACCATTACATTAATTTCACTATCTTCTAATAATAAAAATGTGTTCATCCATGTACTTTGCATGTGAATTGCACGCCCATTGCACGTGACTTGCACGATATGAAAAAATTTGTGTTTATTAAGCGTCTTATATAATTAAATGAGCACTAAACCATATAAAGGAAGTTCTTATAAATTTTTTTAATATCCTGCACCTCATGACAGCTAAAGAGTGAAGAAATTGTTGAGCGTGATTGCAAATATGTGCTATGCTTGTGACAAATATGGGAAGGACCATTTTCATGTTTCAGCTGTTAAAGGCCAAGTCAATGTTCTGAATGAACTGGTTTGAGAGAGTCCCGATGCAGCACGTTGGGCCATGGCGAGACTATACTTCATTTATGCATGAAGCATAATAATTTGGAAGCTTTGAAGCTTTTGGTGGAGACTATTGGAGATCATGAATTCGTTAATTTGAAGAGACGATGGCGACGTTATATTGCACATAGTTTCTGCAGATAAGCAAACTGAGGTAAGTGAATATGCACAAGTCCCATCTTATAACATAAAGCACTTTCAAGTGTCTTAACTTTTTAATCTCCCAATCGGTTATTCTCGATTTGACAAGAGAGAGTCCTCAATGGAGGACAACGAGGAGAAGACAGGTTAGTATTTTTTTTTTTTTAATTTTCTTCTTAACTGGGTAGTATAACCGGTAAAACTAAGCACATTTCTCGCTTGGGTTGATTTTTTTTTTCCTTTTTTAATAAAAAAAAGTCCATTGACAATTTTTTTTTCTTTTTCTTTCCTGGTTGATATTTTTTTTTCTCTTAACTCAATGCAGAGAATAAACTTGTCCACCTTCCTGGAGTACGAATACGGGAGTGGCTGTTCATGGTCATCGCGATTTTAGTAGCGATGATTTTAATCGTGGTTTTAATATCCTTTTGCTACTAGAAGCGGCAACTAGAAGTGCAAATAGCGACCAAGAAGTGAAAATAGGAATTAAATAAAAAATATATAGTGAATTATCCTGTCCAATGGTACTTGGCGAGTCAATATTTACTTTTCCACTTGATATAAATGCTAATAAATGTCTTTATTTCTATTGCACATTTTCACTAGATTTACAATGCAGTGATCTTATTCATTTTCATCTTCTTCTCTCCCCATTCTCAAACAGAGCATTGGATTGTTTTAGTTCACCCTCTAAAATCAAAATCATTACATTAATCTTACAGTCTTCTAATAATAAAAGTATGTTCCTCCGTGTACTTTGCACGTGAGTTACACGCCCGTTGTGCGTGAGTTGCACGAGATAAAAAATATTGAGTTTACTAAACATCTTATATAATTAAATGAGCATTAAACCATATAAAGGAAATTCTAATGAAAATTTTTTATATAAAATCCTTAACTATTTTCATAATTTTTTCAAGATAAAATATTTCCATCAGCATTTATTTAGTGTACATCTTGTGACGGTGGCAGCTTCGAATTCATCGTTGGTGTGGAATTCATCATCGGTGGCAGTGGTAGCTCCAATGGTAGTGGCAGTGGCTCCGGCGGCCTCCAGTGGCAGCTGAAAATCCATCGATGTCGAATTCATGGGTGTTCGCGGCATCGATTCATCATCGAATTCATCGGTGTTCTTGTGGGAGAAGGACAAGAGAGGAGAGCATGCCTCATGTTTGTATTTACATTTTTTTTCTTCAATGGTACATCGTGGGCCTGGCTTGAAATTTCAAGGAGTAGAACCTACACAATGAGAGGGAAAATTTCAAATAATGGCTAGAAGTGTCATTATTTTCTCAAAAAAAAATTCATAAAGTGGACGTTATTTTAAATAAGGATTTGAAATGGACTTTATTTTAAATAAGGATTTGACGTGAACTTTGTTTTAAATAAGGACTTGAATTAGGGGTGTGCAAATGGGATCGCCCGAACCAGGAACCGTCCGGATCGGACCGGCCGATTCAGTTCGATTCCCGAGAATGTCGGTCCGATTCCTAGTTACAAAAAATGAAACCGGTATTTGGGCGGTCCAGTTCCGAGTTCCAAGATGAGAACCGGACCACCTAGACTGGATCGACCAATATATATATGCAGGCGTGAGCCACATTCTTATTTTAGATGTTTTGGCTTTTGCTATTTAGACATTAAAATGATGTCAACATATATCTTCATCCCTTTTGAGCATGCTGATATCATGTATGGTTGGGGAAATTCTACATTGATCGGTTCCACCGGATCGGATCGGACCAAGAACCGATCACCCCTAATTTGAAGTGCCCTCATTTTCTCAAATAAGTGTTAAGTGCATGAAGTAGCTATATCTATTTTAAAGAATGGCTTGACTTTCCAAATGGTCAAGGGCATTTTCGTGATGTACCTTTTTTTGAATTCTTTTCATTTTTTCCACTTTTCCTTCATTTTTTTTTCTTTTTCTGGTTTGTTCTTTCTTCTTCGCCGGTGGTCGATAATAGGCGAGGGTCACCCTCACCCGAAAAAAGAACTAACCAACCAAAAAAAAAAAAAAAAAGAAAAAAAAAAAAAAAAAAAAAAAAGGAAAAAATGAAAATATAAATTAAAATTATCTTAGAATGAAAATGCCCTTCATCGGCCAAAGTATTTAACCAGTCAAGAATCCGGTGAGACTAGGTGCTTATTTGAAACAAATACAGCCATTTCGGACTTTTTATTTGAGATTGCATTGGCCACTTCAAGCCTTATATTTAACACAATATCCATTTCGGATCTTTATTTGAGAAAATAGGGCACTTTATTTTTTCCCCACAATGAAATGCTCTAGATGCTGATCGATGAGACCTGTTTTGTTTGATTTTGTACATGCATGATGTCTACCTACCTATAAGCAAAAGCTTATCCGGAGTTTAAGATTCATCTGATTGAACCTATGTACCAATAAAAGATTTCGAAAGATAAGAACTTCGATCAAATGTATGGCACTGAATTGACAATTCCTTTGTTACTTCTCGTAAGTTTTACAGATTAGCACCGCATTTACATGGGCCGAGCTAGATCAATGTGGTTGCAGCGGCTACTACGCTGTTCTTGAGTTTATCTGCAGACAGAAAGTCTCTTCTGCCATAGAGAACAATTCTTGGATTTGGCCTAAAAGAATGTATGATGACACACAAAATCTATGCAGGCAAGTTTTATGGTCCTATATTGGATGTTTCAATGGCTGGTGCCTAAATTTGCAATTGCAGATCCCAATACAGAGTTGGATTTTGCGAGTCAAATGATCATGTTCTCGAAAGAGAGTATGATGTGCTGCTTGTAGCAGGTGTGTAGATAGATTGTTAAGGATGAACCGTAGTTTTCAGAAAGGAAATCGGGGAGGGCCAAAACAATGAGCTGGACCTTTTTCTTACTGTGGTTACTGCAGTTAGGTGAAGACTGTTCTTCATTTACGTGCACATTTCAGGTTGTTTCATTTGCAGATACCTTAAATAGCAGGACTCCCTCGGAATATTCCTTTTCTTCCCTTTTTCTTGCCTATGGTGACCCTTATGAGAGAGAGAGTTTCACAGACAGCAGTGATCTGATGATTCCGATCAGCACGAGGACCAAACAGAAAAGGTTGCTTCAAAGCAATGTTTTCCTCGTTCGTTTGGCAAAAAATATTATATTTTTAAAAAATATTTTTTGAAAGTCATTTTTTTGAAAAATATTTTTCTGAAATATAATTTTTCGGTGTTCGGCAATCAATATGAAAAAATTTCGAAAAATATTTTTCACCGGCCAGCGGTGGCGGTAACGGAGGCGTCGGCGGCTGCGGCTGTGGCTGGTGACCGGCGGTTGACGGTGACCGACATCCAGGGGGCAGCGACGGCAACCGGAGAGGGGTTGGAGGAGTTTGGCGAAGCGGAAATCATTTTCCGCTAATTTAATTATGTTTTCCCTTATTATGGAGAAAATATTTTCTCTTGAAAAATATTTTCCTCTTTAGAACACCAAAAAATTCGAAAAATATTTTTCTGAAAAATATTTTTTTGTCAAACTAACACAGCCCAGATGAAAGCGAACGTTCCTCTTGTCCTTTTTCTTTTGGTGCTTCAACGTGGCGATCTACGATTAGAATTTGTGTTTCATCGATCTGCAATTAGGAAAAAAAAAAAAAAAAAAGAGTGGTTCGGCACAATTTGACAATACCATAATTGAAAATTTCACAAGCAGGTGAGAGCCACATTTTCCTGGTTTGACAGAATGATATCTTTAATGGATTTGACCGGAGTTGGTCATTCCGTACTCTGGTCCAAGATGGGCGGCTTGACTTGGCTTGCCATCTACGACAAGAATAATGAAAAAAAAAAAAAAGCAATCTTGATTGCTGCCAGCCAATCAGCAAGCCTTTTCTCTCAACGATATTTCATTTGACAACTCTTACCCATAGAACCTTCCAAACCAATAATTCTTGCTTTCCTCGAGTTCTTACACCGGATGATCCACGCGGTGGACGCCATTTCCTCAGACCTGGTCCTCTCTGAATTTTCCTCAGCAGCTTCCCTTTACTTTCTTGTTCTTCTTCTTCGGGATGAAACGCCATCGATCTCCTCTCTCTCCCCTTCTTCCCCCTCCCGCCATCTGATGCAGCTGGGGAGCCTACCCCGCGTCGAGAAGCACCGAGACGACCCCATCATCACCACATCAAGCGCCATGAACAAGCTCCACGAAGCCGCCATGAAAGGCAACCTCGCAGCCCTCCAAGACATGCTGTTGCAGGACCCCCAGATCCTCGACAAGCCCACTTCGTCCCCCGACGGCACGCCCCTGCACGTGTCGTGCCTCCTGGGTCACACGTCCTTCACCAAGCACCTCCTCACCCACAACCCGGAGCTCGCCAAAGAGCCCGACTCGCGCGGCTCGCTGCCCCTCCACGTCGCGTGCGCCAAGGGCCACGTGGAGATCGTGAAGGCCCTGTTGGCCGTCTACCCGGACGCGTCCCGCCGGTGGGACCGCGAGGGGAGGACGCCCCTGCATCTGGGTGCTATCAAAGGGAGGGCTGAGGTCCTGGCCGAGCTGGTCCGGGCCGTGCCCGAGGTGGCCCGGGAGATGACGGGTCAGGGGGAGAGCGCGCTTCACCTGTGCGTGAAGAGTAACAGAATGGAGGCGCTGAAGGTGCTGGTGGACTGCGTTGGGAGAAACGATGGGTTCGTGGGTTGTACGGATAAGGATGGGAACACGATCTTGCATCTTGCTGTGGCCAGGAAGCAATTGGAGGTGAGGAAGCTGGTTTTTTTGTTGGGTTTCATGTGTGTGGTTCTTAGCGTTCTTGGATTTGACTTGATGTGCTTTGTGTTTACAACTCTGATGAACTTGAATTGGAAGTGGGAATTGCTTGTTTTTGCATAGAAAGTTCAGAATTTGCTTGCAGGTTCGTTCATGTGTACCCCTTTAGCTCAAACATAGCTGAGCTGACTGAAAAGGCAATGAGAGAGAGAGAGAGAGAGAGAGAAAAAAATCCGGACATGATCTGATAACAGGACACCGTTTGAAATGCGCTGTTCTGAGGGGGAAGCAGCGCAATTAGGATCTAATTTTTTGTGAATTGATACATTCTCAATATGATTTTCATTGATCTGCCTGATTGTATCATGAGAAGTCGATATGCAGCTCGAATGCGAATGTGAATGTGAATATAAGGCATGAAATGAATAAAACTCCTTATTTGGGAGTATTATCGGATAGATCGCTTCGGGCAGGGCAATCTTTATTTCTTCTTTTAAGAAAGTTCAAGATTTGGTTGCATTTTAGGTGGCCCCTTTAGTTTAGATGGTATTGAGCACTGGAGAAATATGATTGGAGGTGACTTTACTATGTCTTGATGCACTTGATCAGATATGATTCTATTTATTTAATCTACTTCCCCGATATGGCAACACTGGACGTGATGAGTCTCATCGACAACCGTTCATACTGAACTCAACTTTGAATGCAAAAGTGAATACTTGAGTGCAAGTAACACCTGCACCTAACTTCCCTGTGTTATCAAGTGAAGCTTTTGAAGGTGTAAAACAAAAAAAAAATGAAGCTCTTTCTAGATAAGTGGGTTGTCCAATGCGATTGTCCAAGTTGTGATGTTTGCGCAGTAGTATGAGCTGGAACATGAAAAATTAAGGGTAGGTCCATATTTGGGATTAGCTTATGGGGAAATTATCCTTTGGATAAACTGAAAGATTCTGCTTACAGTTTCTTTTGTCCAAGGCGTTCAATTGATTGAATTGGCACTATGACAGAGAGACTCGTGATTTTGATTAACATATGGTGCGTGTGCCTTTTTTTAAAAGAACGCCTGAAAATTTTGCAGATCATCAAGTATTTGCTTTCCAGCACCAACATTGAAGTAGACGCCCAAAATGCAAAGGGGTTCACAGCACTGGATGTCTTATCACACGGTCCAAGAGACTTGAGAGACATGGAGATCAAGCAGCTCCTACAGAAATCCGGAGCTTCGATAATATATCAAACATCTTTGGGTGGAGACACAATCGAGGCCATTCCAATAGCACAGCCTTATATCAAACAGAATAGTGATATTAAACCACCGGTTAAGACTCGCAAGCACAAAGATTGGCTGGGCAGAAAAAGAAGTGCCCTGATAGTGGTGGCTTCACTCATTGCGACGGTGGCATTCCAAGCCACACTATCACCGCCTGGCGGCTTCTGGCAGGATGACTTTACAGCAGACCCTGCGAAGAATGACACGCAGAAATCGCACCACGGGGAATGGCCGTGATGGCTACCGCTCTCCCGCAGGCATATGGACAGTTCATGATCTTCAACACGCTCGCATTTCTTTCTTCACTGAGCATAATTCTGCTTGTGGTCAGTGGACTCCTATGAAAAGAAGGAGGTGGATGTGGACCCAGATGGTGACCATGTGGATTGCTATCACTGCGCTTACCTTTACCTACTTCATCGCGTGGATACATATGACACCGCAAGATAATACAGGGGTTCTAAATGCAGTGACCAGAGTTTCTGTGTTTCTGTGGTTTTGCTTGATGGGGCTTGTCTTCTTAGGTAACGTCATTCAATGGTTCGTTGGTTTTCGGGAAGTTTGGGCACTTGAAAGGAAAGGAGCGAGAAGCTTCAACTGCTGTGGAAGAGAACGAGGACCACGAACTCTGATTTCTTGATGAAGGTGGCTACTTAAAATTGATGTATAAAGTCCTTTCTCTGTCATCATTACATATGATACTCTACCAATACTGTAACAAGTGAGTTTTTGCATGAGTGTATTCTGAGACTTCGTAGCTCGTCTTCCATTAATCTTTTTGAAATTTTGAGTATTATGGCTAATCTGAATCGGTTTGCTAGCTGTGGAAACTGCAGAGTATTTTGCTAGTGGCTTGACGGAGAGAAGAAACATCGCGATGCACAAAAAGTTGATGCGAGTGCAAGGGACAAATTGCCATTTTACATTGAAATACTATAATAGAAAGTTTTCTGAGATATTTAAAGACTCGTCTTTTACATTATTGAGGTTTGTGTTCATCTACTTTGAAGAAGTAAGTTGACACCACTGGACTACCAAAAATAGAGCGTGTATGTGCATCAAAACTTTCAAATTGAGTCGGCCTATTTAGATATAACAGAGAACACCGTCTGTACCAAAGTGAGCAGGAGAAGAACGACGGCTGCAATGACCGATATGATGGACCATGGACTGTTGAAGTAGTCCCGCTTCAGGGTCGCCTTCCACCTGTGCCAAGGGATTCTGTAGTACTCATTCAGCTCGGCACAGAGACCGGAGAAGTAGAAATCCTCCGAACGAACCTCGTTCCTTTCGCAAGGCTCTTGATGAGCCCGAAAACTTCTTTGCTGTCCCATGTACTGATGCGGATAATTCCTTCCTCCACTAGCATCTCCACGTCCTCTGGAGAGTGAACAAGAAGACCGATGAAGATGATGTAGTCATTAATGTAGTTCTCGTGGAAGTTGCATTTCTCAAAGCCGATGAGATTTCTGAATAGTACATCTGCTCCGTAGTATATGGTCAGTTTCGGGATTTCAAGCGTTCCATTGGAGAATCGTATGTCGAATATACTCTTCCCTGAGCCGACGTGGAACTTGGCCCCAGCTTGGCTCAGCTCCATCACGCTTGGAGTGGCTAGACTCTTGAGATCTTTCTTAGGCCACGAGGGCGCCACTGATGGCAAGTTATAGTTTCTGAGCGCATCCACAAAGTTCCTTGATTTCATGGAGGAGACCTTGGCAATGTCATCCGCTATCTCTGTAATGCCTCCTAACTGCAACTTGAAGAATTCATGTGTGAGAACACCAAGAGAGAGCCTTTCAACATCAGACTCTTTGGTTGATTGGTGCAAAGCTAAGAGGTCCTCAAGGATGGCAAAGGGATCTGATTTTCCATCTTCAAGATGTCGTATTTCATGTCGTTAATCAGCCACGGCTTTTTGAATATCCGATCGTTCTCACCTACTAAGCTGCAATCTCTATTCTTCAATAAGATCTCGATGACGAAAACAGCGTCCACTAGAACACATCTCGCAAAGTCGTTGCTTTTTAGCTCAATTGTCTCTGCATAGCACCTGCGAATGGCTTCTTCCTTCCCTTGACGAACTCGAACAGATGTTGTGCGCTTAGCTTGCTCTCTCGCACAAAGTCGTCGAAGTAACTTTCCTTATGCCCCGATGCTAGCAGATCCTTGACGTGATGGTGAAATGGCCCAAGGGAAACGAATCGAGGGCTGAATGCCTTTTCATATCCATCGCGTATCGACTTTGGGACTCTGTAGATGCTGCAATCCGACACTGGATGGAAATACACGATCTCATCCCCAATGGGATTCTCTGGTGGAACCGGGGGGTTCTTGAAGTCGAACAAATCCTCCTTCCTTAATCCTTCCATTCGCTTTCTGCTTCACCAAACACAATCAGCACATGTTTCAGATCAAATTAAGTAGAAATGTCCAGATTTGCTTCTTTAATCAGCAAAGCCAAATGAGAACTCATCAAACCACCAATTTCACATGCCAAGCTGATTACTGTGACACACTTCATGGGCAAAGGCCAACATGTACTCTGCCTTCCCTGTCTCCAATGGAAAAATTGGTGGCAGAACCAAAGTTCAGACTTCCGAGGCTTACATGGTTCGGTCGATACGACCCGCATCTACGGCAACATCACTAACAAATGAACAAGACGTCGCGCGAATCCTCTCTCAATACCGACCTATCCTAAGTTTCTCCCAGAAGACTCTGCAGATAGACAGAGCAAAGAACAAAAGTTGGGAGAGAAGAAACATACCCGTCTTCAGTTCAGGGATCAAGACTGAAGTGTGCTGTGCGTTCTGCAATTCTCATCTCGTGACTGGAGATCACCCAATAAAGAACTTCTCTGTCCCATGGTTACTTGGCTAGGAAATGACACGAAAGAAGACTGACAGGTGAAGAAAAGTATGCTTCTGGCTTGCTCTAAAGAATCTGGATAAAGAAAATCCAGCAAAGGTACACTAATGTCCTTTTCCTTGGATTTTTGTCTACGGTGATAGATTCAATTGATTTCAATACGTGGCCACAAGACTGTGTGCAATAATTTTCATAGATCCATGTTTCCAATTTCATAAAACTATACATTAGAAATTCTAAAGTTGAGGATAAAAATCAATAAAATGTTAAAAAAATGGTCCGAAAAAGGCGATCGATGAGTGACTGAAAAATCCGGCGTGACTTTTTTTTTAAGCATATTTTGCAATGATATGGAGTTTTTTCTCCGAATTTCACATTCTTTACAAATTTAAACTTAAAAGAGAACACTTTCGATAGAACTTTTGTGCCAAGTAGGCAATTATACGGCTATTCAAATTTTAGTACCTCGATCAGTTAAGAGAACAGCCAAAGACTGCCTCGTTTTTCATGGTACAAAAGGGTTTTCTTGAAGTAGCCGAATCTCGCTTTGTCAAAAAAAAAAGTTTACTAAATTATCGATTAATTAAATAATCATGTTAGATTTTTCCATGGAACTAATGAAAAGTGATGTCAATACACTTTTTCGGACAAGTTTTAAAACCATATTGTATTATTTGAAAGTTTTGAAATCTATTTGAAACAAATGTAATTTTTTAAAACAAAAAAAAAAACAGTAGAAGTAACCCTACTTGAAAATGGAAGGAACCTCCACCATCGGTCATTTAATTTTATACATCAAGCTGTGATGACTTGAAATGGAATTCAATAATTTTCAATTATGTTTAATGTTAGTGATCATGTACGAGTTTTGCGCGTGCCCAATGAATATTTTTTTTGTATGTATGTGAGCAAGGGACAAAAATGTATGACCATTTCAAAATTTATGTAATCTGGATGTCGATTCAATCCTAAATTTTGATTTTACTAATGTAATCCCAAATCCCTATAATGAATTTTTCAACATGTAATCCTCCCGGCCAATTGTTGTCGAAACCTGATGATATATACATGCCACGCCAACGTGGCGCGTAGGAATAATATTTGACGCTCCAAGATATACATCCGTCGTTGGTCCCGCTAGACCTCAATCAAGACCGAATGTTCTAGTTTCCAAAGCTTCTGGAAGCATCCCGGTGATCTCGAACTGTCTCGAACCTCCGCGTCATACCCTCAAATCTTCTGGAACTTTCCCATCGCACCAACCTCTAAATACTCGCTCCCCACCATCTCCTCTCCGCACCAAGCTCCGATCAAAAGCAGCTCAACTTCGAATCGATCTCCCACGCAAGACCACCTCCCTCAAAACCCTGAATTTGGCAGCAGGACGACGGCGGCGACGATGGATTTCAGGCTAGCCGGCTTCGATTCCCCGCTCTTCGCCACCCTCCACCACCTCGCCTGGACGTCCCCCGACGAGGCAAACAAGTCCTTCAACGCCCCACCCGCACCTTCGTCCGCGACGCCCGGCCATGGCGGCCACCCCGGCCGACGTCAGGACTGCCTGGGATCCTACGCCTTCGTCGTCGACATGCCGGGGCTCAAGTCCGGGGACATCAAGGTCAGGTCGAGGACGACAACGTGCTGGTGATCAGCGGCGAGAGGAAGCGCGAGGAGGGGAAGGAAGGGGCCAAGTACCTGCGGATGGAGCGGCGGGTCGGCAAGTTCATGAGGGGAAGTTCACGCTGCGGAGAACGCGAACACGGAGGCGGTCTCCGCGGCGTGCCGCGACAGGGGTGCTGACGGTCACAGTGGAGAAGCTACCCCGCCGGAGCCGAAGAAGCCGAAGACGGTCGGGTCAAGGTCGCTTGAAAGTGGCCTTGCGGAGCTGAGCTATAGCAGCTTCGGTGAGCAGGTCTTATGGGGAATGAAGAATAATGAAAGGATGGCGTAGTTTGCTCAAGCGTGTTTTCTCGTTTTTCGTTTCGGTTTCGGTTTCAGTTTAGGAGATATCAAAACTGGCGAGTGGAATTGCAGTATTGTCAGGTTCTTGCGCAGGGTGCTATGTTTACCTATCTGTTTGATGTTTGGCTCGTGCTAATATGAATGAATCAGTCGATGTATTGTGTGTACTGGATGTCTTCGTATCTTCTTTTGTTCAATACTTTCCTTAAATTCGCAATCTTGACATTGAACAGAACAGAGTTCAAATGGTACGTTTTGATCCTTCTTGCTTGGAAATGAGTCAATGACGATGTGAGACATTCTTCTTTCTTTACAGCGACTTTGCCGAAACGCCCAACGCCACAATACCGATTGTACTGAAACCGTGGCCAGTATCGAGAGCTCTGCTCACGATCACTTTAATTTTCAGTACCGACGTTCTTCTCTCCTGATGAGTTCGCAACAGGAGAGGGCCTACAAAGCCTGAAGATAGATTCGTTCCCACCGGAGAAGTTTGACAACCCATGGCCGTCAGTACAGAATCAAGAGTTGAAAACGCTTCAAAAATGGATATAGGTGGGGAGGAAGTATGGCCAGAAGTGGCGGGAGACAAACCGTCTGTCGAAGAAACAGAGCATACTCTGATGCTCATTATGTATGATTATAATGACACGGGAAGACAGGCCATGGTCCTGGACAGAGCCACTCAAATGTACATTCATTGCTCGGAAATCTTGTTCAAAATGACCACCATCAGAACCTCCCATTTCCATATCCGCTCGCCATCAACCCGCCTCGCGTTTCCCCACAACCGAGCCGAAAACAACGATCAAACAGCAAACAAAAGAAACGCTAGAAGACCTGCTTCGCATGAGGAGAGCTGTTGATTTCGCGGAGGGCCTTCGCTCCCCGCTCCAACGCCTCCGGGTCGAACCCCGCGCCTCGCGGCTCCTCGGGGGGCTCAGGCTTCGCCGGCGAGGCCGCGCCGGAGGGGGCATCTTCGGCGGGAGGAGACGGTGGCGGCGCGGAAGGATAGAAACTCGGGAAGCGGAAGGGAGCGTCGGCGTACGCGCGGGTCGACAGCGCGGACAGGGAGGCCGCCGCCGCCGCGGCGATCGCCGAGGCCGACAGTCTGGAGGCCGCCATTTCCGCCGCACCAAACTACGATCAAACGCAACTCAACTTCGAATCGATCTCTCACGCAAATTTCACCGATCGAGAAGCAGCAGCAGCAGGACAACGGTGACGATGGATTTCCGGCTCACCAGCTTCGATTCCCCGCTCTTCGCCACCCTCCACCACCTCATGGACGTCCCCGACGAGGCCGACAAGTCCTTCA
The DNA here is from genome assembly GCA_024733475.1 of Syzygium grande. Taxonomy (NCBI): domain Eukaryota; kingdom Viridiplantae; phylum Streptophyta; class Magnoliopsida; order Myrtales; family Myrtaceae; genus Syzygium; species Syzygium grande. Next base: position 7,820,096 of record JAMXDD010000008.1, read on the forward strand.
ACGCCCCACCCGCACCTACGTCCGCGACGCCCGGGCCATGGCGGCCACCCCCCGGCCGACGTCAAGGAGTTCCCCAGCTCCTATGCCTTCGTCGTCGACATGCCGGGCCTCAAGTCCGGGGACATCAAGGTCCAGGTCGAGGACGACAACGTGCTGGTCGTCAGCGGCGAGAGGAAGCGCGAGGAGGAGAAGGAGGGGGCCAAGTACCTGCGGATGGAGCGACGGGTCGGCAAGTTCATGAGGAAGTTCACGCTGCCGGAGAACGCGAACACAGAGGCTGTCTCCGCGGTGTGCCGTGACGGGGTGCTGACGGTCACGGTGGAGAAGCTGCCCCCGCCAGAGCCGAAGAAGCCAAAGACGGTCCAGGTCAAGATCGCCTGAAAGTGGCGTCGCGGAGCTGAGCTATAGCGGTTCCGGTGAGCGAGTCTTATGGGGAATGAAGAATAATGGAAGGATGGCGTAGTTTGCTCGAGTGTGTTTTCTTGTTTTTCGTTTCGGTTTCGGAGATATCGAAACTGGCTAGTGGAATTGCAGTATTTTGCAGGTTCTTATGCAGTTGCCTATGTTTAGTAGGCTATGTGTTTGATGTTTGGCTCGTGCTTATATGAATGAATCAGTCGATGTATTGTGTACTGGATGTCATCGTATCTTCTTTTGTTTGATACTTTCCTTAAATTCGCAATCTTGACATGAACAGAACTGAGTTCAAATGGTACGTTTTTCCTACTGCACTGCTTTTGCATACTGCATTGTCCGGTGGCAGTTCAATTAGTTCATTCTTTTTACGACGATTAATTCCATTTCCTGGAAGGATTTCTGGGAAGTGCGAGTGCCCTACTTTGCACGTTGTGATCATTTTCACTTGGGTTTGTGCCACTGTGGGTACCTGCAAAATGCATTGAGAGAAGCAGTTAACTTTTGGGATGAGACCGGGCTTGAAACCATGATATTCCTTTTGAGCTCCGCGCGAGCTGAAGGGTTCCTTCTGCTACGTGGTATGGATATTGCCAGATAGCAAGATCAGATATCCCAGCAAGGTTTTATTTTCCGCGTGATCATCATCAGATCAGAGAGAAGATTGAGTTCAGTAATTCTTCTATTGCAGGGTGTGAACAAGCAACTTCTTTATAACTCTCAGCCTCGTCTCTTTCCCTCCCCATCAACCATTAGTCTCCTAACTGCTCGCGCTATCTCTTTCTGATTTAGATCACCCTCCAACTCCAATCCCACCCGCCAAACATGGCACAAGTGCCTCGCGTCACATTTGGGTCCCTGAAGCACGATCGGTATATCATCGGGACTCCTTCGGAAATGCTTTCCTAAATCGAATTCCATCTGCAATGGGTCCAAAAGCCTCCCACGTCGTGGTGTGCTAAAACTTCCTCCTGCGGAACCCATCTCACAACATGGCCAGTTTCACTAATGGCTTCTTTGAACCCTAACAGCTCGATCCGCTTAGAGCCTCTGACTGAGCCAGGTTAGATCAGCTGCAAGAATGCCGCTGCTCGTTAGCCCATAAGCTGTTTCTGCAAACTCTCCCTGATCCATTGAAGCTAAGCTTCCTAAGCCCACATATATGACTGAATTATTTAGCCTGCTTATCAGGACACAGCAGGCAACCGGTTTCTTCCTCCATTATGCTGGTTGGTGAAGCCGGATCAACTTTGTGCGGCGAGCCTAGCGATAAAAACGGGGCTCGTTATTGTTTCTGGAGTTACATCCAATAACTGTTTCTCAAGGCGGTCTACCGTGTTCCAAAAACGCCTGAAGATGTCTTATTAATGATCACCACAGCTGATTATGGGTTCTAAATCATGAGATGTAAAAGAGGCAAGTCCTTGCATCACGTAGGATAGGTGGTCCCCTGGAGAAGGATTTGACAACCCAATGGCCGTTGGAACAGAACCAGGAATTGAAAACACTCCAAAGATGGTTATAGGTGGAGAGGAAGTATGGCCAGAAGTGGCGTGGAGACAACCCGTCTGTTGAAGAAACAGAACATGCTCTGATGCTTATTATGTATGATTATGTTGACTGGGTCCAACTTATGTGGGGCCCAGCCAGCATGATACAAAAAAAAAAAATAAAAAAAGGTGAAAACGGAAAAGAACAAAAAGAAAGTGCTTCTGCTTGCAAGTGTGCCCGAAAACAGGAGAGAGAAAAAGAAAAAAGGTGAGCTTTACCGAGAGTGCAGAGGAGAAGAAGGAAGAAGGGGCTGAAATTTGCGGTCTAGATTCAAAGGCCAAATGTTGTCGGAATTAGCTCAAATTTTAGTATGTTGTTCGTGAGACCGAGGGCTACGAGTTGATCAGTTTTGTTCATTGAGAGTCTCCTCTTTGAACTCTTCATTCATGGTTAGGGTTTTCTTATCCGTTTTATATAAATCCACCTTCGCGGTGATGAAAATGATGTTGTAATGTTGATGCTGTGCGCTTCTAGTGTGTGACTAGAGAATAACTTGGTGTATCTTATTATTTTTGGTGATTAGTGGAAGTTTTTGGGACGGTCCGTGGTTTTTTCTTGTATTGGATTTCCACGTTAAATCTTCGTGTCGTTGTTGCATTTGTTTCCTTATAATTGTGAGCTTATATTTCTGGAATATTGTGGGTTGTTATTGAAATTAAGTCGATTTTGGTTGGTTTAGTTTCGGGGAGATATTGATTCTGAATTGGCTTGGTTCTTGGTGAATCGTTGCCGCGGTTCTTCCCAACATATTATAATGACATGAAGAAGACAAGCCATGGTCCTGGACAGATGTTTACTCAAATGTACATTCATTGCTCGGATATCTTGTGCGAGCAGCCAATAAATGTATATTTTTTAGTATGTATGACAGCAAGGGACAGAAAATGTATGACAATTTCAGGAAAATAACGTATACATCACAATAATACAGGTAATTATTAGATCAATCCTAAATTTATAATAAGTTGCCAATTCAGTTCATCAACTTTTCAATTTTGTCAATGAAATACTAAACCTTTATGCGAAATTTTAATATGATTATTTTCGACATTTGCCATCGAAAACCGCTGATGTGGTGATCCATGTATGAGCACATCAGCATGCCACGTGCGAATAATATTATGACACGCTAAGATGATCGTGAGGACGTGTGATCTGGCTAAGAAATTTTGTCTTTTAAAAAAAGTATAATTTCGGGAGATTAACTCAAATTGAAGTATTGAACTAGGGTCAAATCGAGCCTAAGATCTTTAAAACCGAATGGAGTTAAGTTTGAGTGTGAGCTCGACTGATAATCATTGTCGAGTTGACTCAACCCAATTACACCATCGCTTGATAAGTCAAGTCACGTAAACCCAAATCATCAAGATAAAATCGCTAAGAAAATATTAAAGTCGATGATACGTAGACTAATACGTAAAACCCATGTAGATACAAGAATAAACGCTACACATGGGGACATATTATGATTGCTAATTATCCACTCGTGAACTTTCTAGTTTCTAATGGCCAAATAACCGAATGTTCTAGCTTTTCTAGGCTTCTAGAAGCATCCCAGGTAGCGACCTCGAGCCGTCTCTGAACCTCCTCCGCATCGTTCCCTCGAATCTTCTGGAACTTTCCCAAAACGCCAACCTATAAATACTCCCTCCCACCATCTCCTTTCCGCACCAAACTCCGATCAAACGCAGCTCAACTTCGAATCGATCTCTCACGCAAATTTCACCGATCGAGAAGCAGCAGCAGGGACGACGGCGACGATGGATTTCCGGCTGGCCGGCTTCGATTCCCCTCTTCGCCACCCTCCACCACCTCATGGACGTCCCCGACGAGGCCGACAAGTCCTTCAACGCCCCCACCCGCACCTACTTCCGCGACGCCCGGGCCATGGCGGCCACCCCGGCCGACGTCAAGGGAGTTCCCGGCTCCTACGCCTTCGTCGTCGACATGCCGGGCTCAAGTCCGGGGACATCAAGGTCCAGGTCGAGGACGACAACGTGCTGGTCGTCAGCGGCGAGAGGAAGCGCGAGGAGGAGAAGGAAGGGGCCAAGTACCTGCGGATGGAGCGGCGGGTCGGCAAGTTCATGAGGAAGTTCGCACTGCCGGAGAACGCGAACACGGAGGCTGTCTCCGCGGTGTGCCGTGACGGGGTGCTGACGGTCACGGTGGAGAAGCTGCCCCGCCGGAGCCGAAGAAGCCAAAGACGGTCCAGGTCAAGATCGCCTGAAAGTGGCGTCGCGGAGCTGAGCTATAGCGGTTCCGGTGAGCGAGTCTTATGGGGAATGAAGAATAATGGAAGGATGGCGTAGTTTGCTCGAGTGTGTTTTCTTGTTTTTCGTTTCGGTTTCGGATACATCGAAACTGGCTAGTGGAATTGCAGTATTTTGCAGGTTCTTATGCAGTTGCCTATGTTTAGTAGGCTATGTGTTTGATGTTTGGCTCGTGTTAATATGAATGAATCAGTCGATGTATTGTGTACTGGATGTCTTCGTATCTTCTTTTGTACGATGTGAGACATTCTTCTTTCTTTACAATGACTTTGCCGAATCGCCCATTATGCCGAAACGCCCCACACCACAATACCGATTGTACTGAAACCGCGGCCGAGTATCGAGCTCGCATCGAGAGAGGGTTCCCGGATCCTCCCCGGAACTGGCCCACAGAGCCTTAAGATAGAGATTCGTTCCCTGTCGGAGAAGGATTTGACAACCTCATTGCCGTCGGAATAGAATCAGAAATTGAAAATAGTCCAAAGATGGATTCAGGTGGAGAGGAAGTATGGCCAGAAGTGGCGTGGAGACAACCCGTATACAATACAGTTCTCCGATGGTCACTGTTGAAGAAACAGAACATACTATGATGCTTATCATATATGATTATAATGATGAGAAGAAGACGGCCATGGTCCTGGACAGTTGTTTGCTCAAATGTACATTTATTGCTTGGAAATCTTATTCGAGCAGCCGATACTATTTTCCCATTTCACATTCTACTATTCCTCGTATTATTCAATAGGTGAGATCAAAAAAATGCCATAGTTTCCTTGACGTGTGATCTCATAGTCATTAGGAGAACAGAAAGTTGCCATCAGGGGATTGCGAGATACCAACAGAGAAATGCAATTTTCACATCGATCACAATTTCTCATTTCAAGGTCAGTCATGACATCAAACGCTTTCAGATTCAGTTAACCAAGTAAGATGGCTCAAAGTAGAAGAAAAAAAGGGACCAAGGAGGAGCAACATCAAACTCCATAATCAAATGGTCACAATTCAGAAGATAGAGGAGAATAAGGGTCTGAGTATATCCTCCAAATGTGTTGTATAATTGTTAAAACACTGAAATGTATTGTTTCACCAAGTGAAAATCGAAAGAAAAAAAGAAGAAGAAGAACTCATACATCTACGTCCCCCATGTAAAAACAAAACTGGTAAGACAGTACGTACTTCATGATTTTCAACTGTAAGCAAGATGACCGGGTTAGAACCAACGTAAAAAACAATAGGCTGAATTAATTTTCAGAACAAGAAATTCCGGTACCGCTTCCAAGTCCCAACCACCTAATGGAATCTTCAGGTGTAAGGACGATCCTTAAGGTATCAAAGTCTCCTAGCCTTGTGAATTCACCTAATTTAGTAGAAAGCAATACCTCCATTAGTTGTTTTGACAGAGACAATTCCTTCCGTACGCTAGCTACACAACCAGCATGGCCACTGCGCTCCAAGGTTTCATAGGTTCACAATAAAATTTGTAGTTTATCGGCAAAGAAATTAGGTGGTCGCTGTGAGAATGTCCTCCTGATGACAACTCCTCTCGTCAAAAATTATTAGCGCACATGCATAATGCAAGTTCTTACTATAAAACCCTTAAGAGATTGATTATGGAGAAACAAAAGGAATGAGAAGCCAGAAAATTGAAAGCTTCGGTCAGGAGACACACCCAGAAGCCACTCCATACTTGATGCACTTAATTTCAGTTCAGGCCTAGGATTCACTAGGAACTAAGTACGGCAACTACCTTCTTAGTTTTACATAAGTCGACCTTGCAAAAGGATTAACCGGTCATAACAAGACACTGTCCTTATTTTCCGCTTTTCGTAGATCCTTAAGTGGTTCTACCGACAGAACAGAAATAGAAAAAAGAGACTCACCATTAAACATAATGCCATCGAATAAATGATGTTTGTCGCTAGAATTCCTAGTTTAGAAAACTCTGCATCATCAAGGATACATGCCAATACTGAAGTAGCACACTGAGCGCCACCCCACCCAAAACGGACCTCCTTACAAGACCTTTCCATTGAGTTCTTCATTTTTATGCTTCGTTCAGCGACAAATGAATAGTCACACCGAGCTAATAGGTCTCGGTGGCCATGGGAGACCAAGCCCTAATTTGCTCCATGTTGAGGTCGCTAGACCACAATTTGGACTAGATCCGAGGCAGCAACCATCGTCGGCCTCGAGTATGAGGGCGATGGCATTTGGGGACGATTGGCAGGGCAAGTGGTGGCCAGCCGGCCAGTTACAGGAGGAGAGAGATGGTGGAGGAGGAGAAAGAAATGCGTTAGGACTTTAGATAATCGTAAGGACGGGTAATCTCGCAAAGAAATTTTATCTTTCAAATAAGTATACTTTCTGACCAAAAAATAAGTGTACTTTGGAAAGATGAAGGGAAAAGTATTGAAAAAGTCATAAACATTTTGCATTAGTATTAATTCAGTCCAAAACTTTTTTTTTTATCAATTCAGTCATAAACCTTTTATCTTTGTGTCAATTCAGTCCTTCCCTAAATTTAACCGGATTTTGATGATGTGGACGCCGGCGCCCTACTTGGCTCTCACCCGTACCGTGAACATTTTTAATAATATTTTAATATTTTTTCGTATTTTTAAATATTTTTTTGAATTTTTTCTTTTTTTCCTTCTTTTCTTTTTTTCTTTTCTTTCTTCTTCTACCTTAGCCGGCTACCTAGCCTCGCTTGGCCAGGCCGTTGTCACCAATTAGGCCGTCATCGCTCGCCCACGGGCAGGCGGGGGAGCCACGGTGGGGCTGACCTAGCCTGAAAGGGGTGAGCCCAGCGAGGCTCCCTCCTAGACTCCCCTAGCCTAGGTGAGGCCGACCCTCTTGAGCTTTGCTGGCAGGGCCGACCCTCACCGGGGGCGCCCTCACCCGAGGCAAGGGTCGGTTGGGCCTCGCCTATAAGAGGCGATGATGGCCTCACACAGCCAAGCGGCCAAGCCATGGTCAATGGCCGAACCGATCACTAGCCAAAGGTAGAAGAAGAAAGAAAAAAAAAAAAAGAAAAAAAAAAAATAAATATTTAATAAATTGAAAAAATATTAAAATATTATTAAAATTTATTCACGCACGCCAACTCTTCTTATCTTGTATGTAAACCGATCGACATCCACGCCATCCAAATCCGGTCAAAATTAATAAAAAGATTGAATTGGTATTAAAAAAAATTTAGGACTAAATTGATTTCAATACAAAAGGTTTATAACTTTTTTAACGCTTTTCCTTAAAGATGTTACTAATCATCTAATAGGGAACTTTCTAGTTTCTAACTGCCCAAAAAAAGAACGAATATTCTAGTGTCTTCTAGGCTTCTAGAAGAATCCCAGTTAGCGACCTCGAACCGTCTCGAACCTCCTCCGCATCGTTCCCTCAAATATTCTGGAACTTTCCCAAAACGCCAACCTATAAATACTCGCTCCCACCATCTCCTCTCCGCACCAAACTGCGATCAAACGCAACTCAACTTCGAATCAGATCTCCCACGCAAATTTCACCGATCGAGCAGCAGCAGCAGGAGGACGACGGCGGCAACGATGGATTTCAGGCTCGCTGGCTTCGATTCCCCGCTCTTCGCCACCCTCCACCACCTCATGGACGTCCCTGACGAGGTCGACAAGTCCTTCAACGGCCCCACCCGCACCTACGTCCGCGACGCCCGGGCCATGGCAGCCACCCCGGCCGACGTCAAGGAGTTCCCCGGATCCTACGCCTTCGTCGTCGACATGCCGGGCCTCAATTCCGGGGACATCAAGGTCCAGGTCGAGGACGACAACGTGCTGGTGATCAGCGGCGAGAGGAAGCGCGAGGAGGAGAAGGAGGGGGCCAAGTACCTGCGGATGGAGCGACGGGTCGGCAAGTTCATGAGGAAGTTCACGCTGCCGGAGAATGCGAACACGGAGGCGGTCTCCGCGGTGTGCCGCGATGGGGTGCTGACGGTCACGGTGGAGAAGCTGCCCCCGCCGGAACCGAAGAAGCCGAAGACTGTCGAGGTCAAGGTCGCTTGAAAGTGGCCTCGTGGAGCTGAGCTATAGCGGCTTCGGTGAGCGAGTCTTATGGGGAATGAAGAATGATGAAAGGGGAATGAAGAATGATGAAAGGATGGCGTAGTTTGCTCGAGTGTGTTTTCTTGTTTTTCGTTTCGGTTTCGGAGATATCGAAACTGGGCGAGTGGAATTGCAGTATTTTGCAGGTGCTATGTCTAGTAGGCTATGTGTTTGATGTTTGGCTCGTGCTTATATGAATGAATCAGTCGATGTGTTTGTGTACCGGATGTGTTCGTATCTTCTTTAGTTCGATATTTTCCTTCAATTCACAATCTTGACATGAGCAGAGCAGAGTTCAAAATGATACATACCTTCTTGCTTGGAAATGAGTCGATGACGATGTGAGACATTCTTCTTTCTTTGCGACGACTTTGCCAAAATGCCCAACACCGCAATACCGATTGTACTGAAACTGTGGACGAGTAGTATCTACGCACACTCAGAGAGCCTAATTTTCAGCACCGACGTTCTTCTCTCCTGATGAGTTCGCATGGAGAAAGGTTCCTGGGTCCTCCCGGACCTGGTCCACAATGCCTTAAGATAGGGATTCGTTCCCCGCCGGAGAAGGATTTGACAACCCCCCATTGACGTCGGAACAGAATCAGGAATTGAAAATACTCCAGAGAAGATGGATTTTAGGTGGAGAGGAAGTACGGCCAGAAGTGGCGTGGAGACAACCCGTCCGTTAAAGAAACAGAACATGCTCTGATGCTTATTAAGTTATTATGTATGATTATACTGACAAGAAGAAGACAGGCCACGGTCCTGGACAGTTGTTTACTCAAATGTACATTTATTGCCCGGATATGTTGTGCGAGCAGCCGACACTATTCCGATTTCACATCCTACTATTTTCTCATATTATTCAATAGGTGACATCAAAAAAATGCCATAGTTTCCTTGACGTGCGATCCCATAGTCATTAGTAGAACAGAAAGTTGCTATCAGGGGATTGCGAGATACCATCAGAGAAACGCGATTTTCACATCAATCACAATTTCTCATTTCAAGGCCATCATGACATCAAACACTTTCAGATTCGGTTAACCAAGTAAGATGGCTCAAAGTAGAAGAAAAGAAAGGAACAAGGAGGAGCAGCAGCAAACTTCATAATCAATTGGTCACAATTCAGAAGATAGAGGAGAATAAGGGTCTGAGTATATCCTCCAAATGTGTTGTATAATTGTTAAAACACTGCGATAAAACACAGAAATGTATTGTTTCACCAATTGAAAATCGAAAGAAAAAAAGAAGAAGAAGAACTCAGATACATCTACGTCCCCCATGTAACAAAACAAAACTGGTAAGAGAGTATTTCATGATTTTCAACTGAAGATGACCCGGGTTAGAAGCAATGTAAAATACAATAGGGTGATTTAATTTTCAGAACAAGAAATTCCTGTACCAATTCCGAGTCCCAACCACCTAATGGAATCTTCAGATGTCAAGACGACCTTTAGGGCATCAAAGTCTCCCAGCCTTGTGAGTTCACCTAATTTAGTAGAAAGCAATACCTCCGTTAGTTGTTTTGAGAGAGACAATTCCTTCCGTACGCAAGCTACACAACCAGCATGGCTGCTGCGCTCCAAGGTTTCATAGGTTCACAATAAAATTTGTAGGTTATCAGCAAAGAAATTAGGTGGACACTGAGAGAATGACCTCCTGATGACACTTCCTCTCCCCAAAAGTTATTAACGCTCATGCATAATGCAAGTTCTTACTATAAAACCCTTAAGAGATTGATTTTGGAGAAACAAAAGGACTGAGAAGCCAGAAAATGGAAAGACTCGGTCAGGAGAAACGCACAGAAGCCACTACATACTTGATGCACTTAATTCTCAGTTCAGGCCTAGGATTCACTAGGAACTAAGCACGGCAACTACCCTCTTATTTTTACATCAGTCGACCTTGCAAGAGGACTAACCCATCATAACAGAACATTGTCCTTATTTTCCGCCTTTTCCGCTTATCGTAGATCCTTAAGTGGTTCTACGACAAAAACAGAAATATGAAAAGATAACTCCTCATTAAACATAACGCCATCGAAAAAATGACGTTTGTTTGACGGAGAAATGAGTTTTACAAACCTCTAAACGTGTCGCTAGAATTCCTAGTTTAGAAAACTCTGCATCATCAGGAGACATGCCAATACTGAAGAAGCACACTGAGCACCACCCCACCCAAAATGGACCTCCTTACAAGACCTTTCCATTGAGTTCTTCATTTTTATGCTTAGTTCAGAGATTAGTTCTTTGTTGGTTAATGTCGTCCCGACTCTAATTCCATGAACCAGCCTCTTCTTTCTCTACATTAAGCAGATATCGCTGGGAAAAAAAATCAAATATAACCTCCATATCTACAGCAATCATATGTCACCAGCAAAATCAATTCTCGAATGAAATACCGAACAATCACCTCGAAAAAATCACCATCCACGTTCGATATCTCATCGCTCGACACAGTGCCAATCTGACGAACTAGTCTCTGCGCCCATCCGCCGCGCCCGCCAAACCGGCAGCTCTCGCGGTGCCGTCGAGGCCTTCGGCTTCCAAGAACCGGCTCAGGTGCTTGTCCTCCAAATGTTCCTTCACAACAAACCCCGAAATTTAAACAGAGAATATTCAATCCACAGGCAAACTACAACCAACATCATAATATCGCATTTGGCAAAAACCAAGAATCGCGAGGATTACGGAGAGGCAAGCTCGGTACTTCTGCCACTCGGCCACGCACTCCTCCTTCTGCCACTGACCCTTCACGAACTTCTCCGAGTACCACCTGAAAATCACCGAAAGAAGCCATCTTGACGGGGTTTGACGATCGGAAAACGGCAGAGGAACAAGAGAAATCTTCAAGAATTTGCAGGTTGGCTGCGCCGATCCGGGGCTTACTTGTTGAAGCAATTGTGGTAGGCGGCTCTCAGATCGGCGCAAGGCGACGTCGACGACGGAGAAGACGGAGAAGATGATCTGGGCTTCTTCTCTCTGACGATCCCCATCCGTCTTCCCAAGAAATCTTCCAACGCAGTTTCCCAACGAAGAAGAAGCTCTCTCTCTCTCTCTCTCTCTCTCTCTCACTGAAAGAGCTCAGATGGGCCCATTGTGGGCCTGGCGAACTCATTCGCGGCCCAATTCGAAACATGGGGCTTTTCGATAGCAAGCCCAACAACTTTCCAACGAGTAGTAATGTGTACTATTGACCAAATTGAGGGGGAGACTCGCAATCGGACATCGACTCCCAAACAAATTGTAGAGGCTCCTGACCTTTCTTGGGGAGAAAGGGAAGCAACAGCTACTGTTCATGGTTGCTTGAACCATTTTGATTTTAGATCAAGAGATCTCCGTCTTTGACCACTTTATGTGCCCATATATGTCGGTGTTTAGTAATTTTCAGTGTCGCTTTGATCGATCTTTTCTTATGAGGAAATGCAGGCGAGTTTCATGGACAAATGGGATGGCTAAAAAAAAAGGAGTCAAAGCACCAACATCGTGGCTTCATTTTTAGTTGAGAAGTACGTATCGAAATGAGGTGATTTTACAAAATCTGACGCCAGACTCGGCCCATATTATTGTGTAGGGAATTTGGCTATGTCATGATATTTCTACTAAAGTTAAGTGCCAATTGAAGAAGTAAACCGATGAAGGGTTCTCATCCCGTTGGAAAAACACTGACATGCGAGCATCATGACTGCACACATCAATGGTTGCACATGCTTACAGACGACGCGGTGGTCCATAAATGTGTCAAAATGGGTTTTAAACCCATATATGACCCATTTAAAAATAAATGGGTCATATATGAATTACTTTAATTTTAAAGAATCAATCTTAAATGGATTTTAAATTTTAAAGTTTAAAAGATAAATAGGTTATATGAGTTGAGTTTAGAACCCCGTCCAACCCACCTATTAGACCCATTCCACACATTTTCTCCTTCTTTAAAAAAATGTTTTAAAAAATTGAAATTTAATTATTTTTTTCTTTTCTTTTATTTTTTATTTTTCTTTTCTCTTCTTTCTTTTCTTTTTTCTTTTAATCCGGCGGTGGTCGGCCACGGGCAACCGGCCACCAAGGCAAGATGACCTTCCCGGAGGCCAGCGGCTCGAGCTCACTGCCTCGGGTGAGGCTCGAGCCTCGCTAATCTAGCGAGCCTCGAGCTCACCTAATTCCGGCGACCTCGAGGCTCACCCCCGATCCCGACGAGGCTCTAGCCTAGCCCGAGGCGGTGAGGCCTCACCCTCTCCGGATGGGCGAGAACGAACTTCATCGGCCTCCCATGAGCTCGTCCTCACCTATGGTCGATCGTCGGCCCCGCAAGCGGCCGGCGCTCGGCCAAAAATAAAGAAAAAATAAAAATAAAAGTAAAAAATAATTTAAAATTCGATTTAAAAAATAAAAAAATTTATTTTTTTTATTTCTTGGATAATGACTTTATGGAAAATATTTTCTAGAAATGTCGCATTTTTAAATAAAATAAACGGAACCTCAATTTTTAAAAAAAATTATAAAATTTTTTTACTAGCTTTGTATTACATAAAATGTTTTAGCAAAGATAATTTTTAAAAAAATCATAAGAAACAAGTATTCCTAGATTAGGTTAAATATAAAAGTGTTTTAGCAATATGGGTCGGTCGGGTATGGATCGAGATATTTACACTAAGAAAAAATGGGTTATAAAACGGGTTAATGGATCAATTTGAATGAGACCATTAATGACCCGACCCAACCCATTCCGACCTATCCGTTTTAACAGGTCTAGTGATCCATAAGATGATGAATGAAAGAATTTACTATTGTTGAAAAGTGTGACTTAGTGGACAAGAAACACAGAACCCGATGTCTAGGGAAGAATGTAAAATATGCACAAAAATAAGGCTGGCTTTAGGTCAGAGATGGAATAAACAAAAGATAAAATTAATTAAGCATGAACAATCTTGACATAACAACATAATAACAGATTTTAAAGACTTAAAATGCAAGGTTAGGCAAGAGCATCTGATACCTAGGAGTCCTAGGCTAGGACTTATATTGCTTGTCAATTCCGTTTATTCTGATTCCTTGATGTGGAGATAAAGAAGTAGCACCCAAATAGGAAGCAACACAAACTCCTCAAGCAAGAGATGAGATGAGATTTTCCCTTGCATTTATTCCCTATCTTCCTCATTCCTTGGTGAATCATCTTTGAGATTAAAGTTGTCTAATGCTTTTAACTACTTCCATTGCTTTTGCTTTTGTGGAACCGTATTCCTTGAAAAGATCAATTACTGGTTGTTGTGAAAAATTGTCCAAAAGATTCTAATCTATTGTACAGCAGTCAATTCAGTCTTAAACTTTTCGATTTCGCCAATTTAATCATTAACATTTTGACGATTTGCCAACGTAGTCCTTCCGGTCAATTTTGATAGAAAAATCGCTAATGTGGACACCGATTGTCTTATGTGGCATGACTCCTGCATCAGTAATTTTCTGATCAAAATTTATCTAAAGGACTACATTGACAAATCATCAAAATGTTTTGGATTAAATTGACAAAATTAAAATGTTTTGGACTAAATTAACCGATGCACACTAGGTTTAAGATTTTTTGTACAATTAACTCATCCATTGTGTTATAAGAAACGCCTATGTAAGTGTTTTCTTTTTATTTTTCCTTTTTTTATAAAATTTTTGTCATTAGGATGTCATCGCAATTCATATATTAAGTCTACTTTTCCGGTTCATTAAAGGTCCCAGCAAAGCATAAAATGGACGACTATGGATGATGAATTGACATTAAAGCTCCATTTATTTCATGAAAAATTAATAAATTGAAAATTATTTTCCTAAAAATGATTATTTATATTGCTTAAAGTAATTAGTTAATAAAAAATATTTTTATTACCGATAATAATTTATATCTAAATATTTTTATGGATGACAAAAATATTTTTCGTTCATTTATTTTTGTAAGTGATACAAGCAATCATTTTTAAGAAAATATTTTTTAAATTATTCGATTTTCGTGAAACAAATAGATCCTAAAGAAGAATTTTGGGTACTTTGATTGGCGTATGACATGCTCATGTCTCAACGTGCAAATGCTTCATTAGGATCTTGTCCTTTCATCAATGTAATGACTTGATGGATGAGACTACCAATTTAAGCATGAGCTCATGTTTTCTAGATTTTTAATTATGTTTCGTGAACAATGCATAGAGTATCAATATATGAATGCGATAGTACACATCATAAAAAAAAGTGGCGCTATTTTCATGCCTTACATAACTAAATTCACCCCGCTTTCACTAAAAAGACAATATTATCCTCAATTTTAATTACAATCTATAGCGGTGACTCTAAATTTATTTACTTTTGTTTTTTTTTCAGGTTTTCTGCGTCTTTGTAGGATCTGATTGTCATAATTAAGAAGGTCGAAAGCTTGTTTTTGTTTATGGTGTTTCATCAAATTCGAACTTATTGCCATTTAGAAAATAAAAACTAGTCTCTTCTACATCGTTGCCGTTATAACAATTTATCTATTTTCCATCCCTCCTATCTCAAAGGCTTACTTTCTTGGTGAAATTTTTTATTTTTTTTTAATTTCATCAGTCTAAAATATATATAAAGTCTCTATATTTACTATATCGAAGAATTTGTCTTTTTTCATTACTATTGGCGAGATGGTTTTACACTAAGTATATAATACATTAAGGAGTATTTAGAAAAATTCTAAAAACATTGACATGAAAAAGTTACGCACAATGAGGCATCTGGATATTGTTCGTAAACATTCCGCGAATGATATTTATTTTTGTCAATCCAAAATAATGAAATTTCAATGGCATTTAACAAAAAGTTCTTCATTTTATGCAAAGCTTTGATAAAATTTGATCCCATCTGTCGAAGTATGAGCAGGAACGTGACTATGATTTTGTATTGGAAAAGCTTTAAAGAGGTTTTTCTTTTGTGGTTTCATGCGATCATCCCATAATATGGAATTTCTTCGAAAATGTAGAATATAACTAGGTTTCTTCGAAATTTCTCTTTTCGACGGGACTAATTTTTATGGAATTAAATCTAAAATATAAAGAGAAAACATAATGCCTTTAATATACATGATATATCTCTAATAAACAAGAACAAAAACGCGTGATATTCTTTATTATGGTAATTAAGGGAAACTTTGTCTTTTTAATGAAAATGTGGGTGGATTTGGTCATATGAGGGGTAGAAATAGCACCGGCCAAAAATAACCGGGGCGATAATCTTTTGGATCAAACCTCGGTTTCAAAGCAAAGCTCTGCTTGCTCGGCTTTAGCTAAAACCCGATACATTTTCGTAACGATGCTATTAATCCACGACATCAAGTAAACTAAATTTAAAAAATTAGATTGTACATCTGACCAAAAAAAAGAAATGACATGTACATGTCGAGTAATAAGATTACGTATTTTTCAACAAGATTATTCAAAATCCAAAAACGAGAAGTAGAGAGAACAAAACTCAAAGCTTGTCAAAATAGAATACCGTGACACCCACATTGTTCCTAGGTGCGTGCAAAGAGACCGGGAATCGTCCGGAACCAGACCGGACCGGCTCACAACCGACGGTTCCACGAGGGTCGATCCAGCTCAATTCATCGGAGCACGAAAAGCTACACGAGCTCACGTGACATCTCACGTGCGTTCCGGTGCGAAAACGTTCATAAATTTCCGCTTGTGCTCATCTTCTTCCTTCGCTCATTTCGAGATCGATCGACAAAGATAGAGAGAGAGTGCAGAGACTGAGCTGTGACGTCGTCGCAAGAAGATCCGATCGCCGCGGAGATGGAGCAGTTCAAGGGCCAGCCTCGCCTCCCCAAGTTCGCGTCGCCGAAGCGCTACGACGTGCGCCTCAGGCCCGACCTCGCCGCCTGCAAGTTCGCCGGCTCCGTCGCCGTCGACCTCGACATCGTCGGCGAGACCAAATTCATCGTCCTCAATGCCGCCGACCTCTCGATCCGGGACGGGACCGTCTCGTTCACCAGCAAAGCGTCCTCCGAGGTGATGCCTCGAGTCTTCTTAGCAGACGTGTTCAAAAATTTTTTTTTTTCGATTAAAAATGTGAATTTTTTTTTTTTTGAGGTAGGAGGTTTTGCGACATGTTTAAGGTTAGGAGGAAGATTGGGCGTTTCTCTGTTCGTGTGCAACCTGTGATGTTACTCTTTCAGAATTCTCGTTTTGCTCTTCTTGGTTGGTTGACTGCGGTCTGAATTTGATCGATCGGTTGCCTTTCATCTTCTGTTTATTCAGCATGCAAAATGGCATTGTTGACTTTATTTTCTGATGATGAATCCATTTTAATCTGAAAATTTTTCTTTCTTTTGAGATTATGGTCTGGCTTGTAGTCGAGACTTTTGTCGTCGAGTTTTGAGATTTTATTTTCTATCTTATTTTGTGTTAATTTGTATGTAGAGGATTTGGCGGTGTGAAGTGACTTTGACGATATCGAAATTGCTGAGCAGGTGTTCGAGCCTTGTAAAGCTGACTTGGTTGAGGAAGATGAGATATTGGTCTTGGAGTTCCCCGAGACGCTGCCTACTGGGGTTGGAGTTTTGGCTATTGGTTTTGACGGAACTCTTAATGATAGGATGAAAGGGTTTTACAGAAGGTAATTATTTTCAAGAGAACCTGATGATCGTCAGCATTATCTGATCATGGAACAGGGATTGTAAAGCAATTGGCATGCTATTTAAGTAAATGAAGACTAAGCTTCATGCAACCGCTTGCTTCCTCTGCTCCTTTTTTCGTTAAATTTCATCAGTTGTCTACCCTGGATCATTTGGGACATCACTGTGCATCTTCTATTACTACTTCTGAATCTATGCCTATCTGTGATACGTTGATCTAGAGGCACTTAGTTTTTTGAATGAATTACTGGATTATTAGATGTTAGCACTATTAGTATTGTCGCTCAATTTCTGATTTTGATATATATGTATTACTTAATAATTGTGGACGGCCAAATTCACTCGCTTGAGTTCTAATTAACTCTGTGCAGTACTTATGAGCACAACGGTGAAAAGAAGAATATGGCGGTTACTCAGTTTGAACCAGCTGATGCTCGGCGATGCTTTCCTTGTTGGGATGAGCCTGCATGCAAGGTTCTTATCTTTCCTTGACATGAGTGTTTTATGTGCAACTGTCCTACTGATCTTCCCATGCTTATTGTGGTGGTACAAACCTTTGGGGAGGTGTCATTCTTTTCTTCAGATGATTGATGCGCCCTTAATAGTTCCGCTAGTTTGGTCTATATGAGGTTACCAATCTCTTATTGTTTTTGGTTGGAAAGGTTACCAATCTCTTTAATGATCTGATTTTATGTACTTTTTTGAACTTCATGAAATGTATTGTTTAGGTGGGCATTTATTGATGTTACACAATTTGTTCACCTGACTTTGATGCATGGTGTGACAGGCTACATTCAAAATTACTTTAGATGTGCCGTCTGATCTAGTAGCTCTCTCCAACATGCCAATTGTTGGTGAAAAGGTGGAAGGACATGTTAAGACAATTTTTTATCAAGAATCACCCATTATGTCGACGTACTTGGTCGCGGTTGTCGTTGGGTTATTTGACTATGTCGAAGATCATACATCCGATGGTAAAGTCATTGATTATTGCTCTGCTCTTTTAAGAAAAGCTGTTTATCTAGTGATTAGTGTGGAAAGCCTTGTGCACAAGGAAAGCCTTTTTTTTTCCATTTGCTATCAGTCCGATTGTTCTTATATCTGCTACATTGTCTTTACAGGAGTGAAGGTGCGGGTATACTGTCAAGTTGGGAAGCAAAATCAGGGAAAATTTGCCCTACATGTTGCCGTCAAGACGCTTGAATTATACCGAGAGTATGTCCTTATCAGATCTTAATTGTCTGTTAGTTGCGGCCTGCTTACCTCTGAGTAGTTTGCATTTGTTAGTACTCTTACATTCTGAGCACTTACGATCATTATCTCTAGATTGACTATCAGTAAATTGAATGAAATCCAGGTACTTTGCTGTGCCATACTCTCTCCCGAAACTGGATATGATTGCTATCCCAGATTTTGCTGCTGGTGCCATGGAAAATTATGGTTTAGTTACTTATCGTGAAACAGCTCTACTCTATGATGAGAAGCACTCAGCAGCAGCTAACAAGCAGAGGGTAATGTAAATTACAATTCGCTGACTACCTTTCATTGTCTAGTTTGGCTGTTCAGAGTTGGAAGTTTCATATTTGTGGTTGCCAATTTGCATAAACTTGATACTTTTGTCGGGCTTCTTTAAGGTCGCTACAGTTGTAGCCCATGAACTGGCTCACCAGTGGTTTGGTAACCTCGTTACCATGGAGTGGTGGACTCATCTGTGGCTAAACGAGGGATTTGCTACTTGGGTAAGTAACCTTGCTTTGTGTGCTTTATACTTTATTTTGCCATCGTGCCTGTTTTGTATGACATGTGCTTGATTTAGGTGAGCTATTTGGCTACTGATAGCCTGTTTCCTGAGTGGAAAATATGGACTCAGTTCCTTGAAGAATCTACCGAAGGGCTGAGACTGGATGGGCTTGCTGAGTCACATCCCATTGAGGTGAGCAAAAACTTTTTTCCTTTTAAAAGATATTTTTGCCCAGTAAGCATTGAAGTATTTGAATTGAAGAGACTTTTCCTCCTCAGGTGGAGATTAACCATGCTGGTGAGATCGATGAAATCTTCGATGCAATAAGTTATAGAAAGGGTGCATCTGTGATCCGGATGCTTCAAAGCTATCTTGGTGCTGAGTGTTTTCAGGTAGTTCTTCTAGCTCTCAGCTTATGATGATCTGTAAGTAACTTCCCAGAGGGTTCATGTGAAATTTGTGTATAGAATCAGAAAGTGAATGAACCAATCAGAAGGCCTTTCCGTTAAGGAATTATTTATTGAGGAGTTCTCCAAGATAAAGTGCAATATCTGCTGCTATATAATTTAATCAAGAGAATAAGTTAGTTGCCAACGTGATGCTGATGAAGACATTTACACCTCAAAAGCTTTATGAGCAGTTTCACTGACTTGAGCTTAAGCCATGTATAGTAACCCAGTATTGGACTCTCAACTTGAGCTGGATTTTGCTTCACCTTTTTGTGCTTGGGACCTGATGAGACTGTAAAATTCATGAGATATCAAATCACTTGGGATTTACTTCTTTTGCTTGATAGTATTGCCCTAACAGAGCCTTCATTTAGACGTAATCTCAACTTAAGCTCATGTTCAAAATTTTGATGATAAATAAGGTACTTTATATAATGCACATTCTACTTAGGTGTCAGAGCACTCAAGCTTGCAATTTACCACTTATGATAGTGATATCGTTTGACGCCTGTATTTTACCGCCCTCCCAATCAGCAAATGCACTATGGCTTGATAAAACTACTATGCTGAGTCAATTATCAGATACTCTAATATTAAACTCCTGGGCTCGTAATGATTCTGTTTGATTTTTTTGAATATAACAGAATTAAGGTGATGAGATTAAACCGGATAAGTTAAATGAGAAAGATTCTATGCTCGGTCTTTTGTATCTTCTGGTTAATTTGTTGAAATACGGGATCATGAAATGAACTTGCTAACTAAATCATTATTGATGCGAATGTTCTTCCGCCCTGTGTTTTGTTGTGTATAGTGTGTACTTTCATTCAGATATTACTTGTAGTGGATTTTCCTCGAGATTTAACATGGCCATCTGTTTGTTCTGTTTGTGAAAATAGAAATCACTAGCTTCATACATAAAGAGGCATGCTTGCTCAAATGCAAAGACAGAGGACCTCTGGTCTGCCCTCGAGGAGGGATCAGGTGAACCTGTGAACAAGTTAATGAATTCGTGGACCAAGCAGAAAGGATACCCTGTGGTTTCCATCAAAATCAAAGATGACAAGTTGGAGTTCGAACAGGTTTTACAATGTTCTAGTTCTTTAATGTCGAAGTTGTGTTTTCTTGTACATTACCAATCTCCATATAGTGAACCAGCTACAAAGTGACATGACTTTGATAATAATGGCAGTCACAATTTTTATCAAGCGGTTCCCACGGGGGATGGACAGTGGATTGTGCCGGTAACATTTTGTTGTGGCTCATATGATTCACGCCAAAGTTTTCTGTTGGAGACAAAATGCGCATCTATTGATTTAAAGGAAACCGGAGCTTGGATAAAAGTTAATGTGGACCAGACAGGTTTCTATCGAGTGAAGTATGATGAAGACCTTCAAGCCAAGCTAAGATATGCCATAGAGAACGAAATGTTATCTGCAACGGACAGATTTGGTAATTGCGCTATTTCTTCCAATATTTGAATGTCTTCCACCCGCCCCCATTTTTCGTCTCTCTTTCCAACCTAAAAGATCAGCATAACCAAGTTATGGGATGCTTGTAACAGGTATACTGGATGATTCCTTTGCTCTTTGTATGGCTCGCCAGCAGTCCTTGACTTCTTTGCTCACTTTAATGGCTGCTTACAGAGAAGAACTTGATTATACTGTGCTATCGAATTTGATAAATGTATGTTCAGCTATAACTGTATGCTGACTTTATATGTATATAATGTGAGTCTGAACTTGGATTGGGGAAAGATTCTCACTGTGGATTCTTGTTGAGATAATGCATTTGAGACTGATTTTATTTCTTTCTTTGCCAGATAAGTTATAAAGTTTCAAGAATTGCTGCAGATGCTACTCCTGAATTAATGGATTACATTAAACAATTTTTCATCGGTCTGTTTCAATACTCTGCAGAGTAAGTTCAGTTTCTTTTATGCATCTAGCATAGCCTTGTTGGTAGAATTTCAAATTTCAAATTTACCTCTTTTACACCGTGATAACAAATGAACCAACACAATAAAGCTTCTTTGGCTTGGTAAATTAAATTCATTTCAAGAAATTAGAAGATTTTGCCAATGTTTTATCCAGATATTTTTTATCTTTATGGTGGATTTGCTTAACTAAGAGTGCTGGAAGGCTGCTGAATTTATGCTTGAACTTACTCGTGATAATTTTCTTTTCCACCTTTATTTCTTGATGGGTTATTCAGGAAACCATCTTGATGGTTTGTTTCGAGGTTAATTTGTCTAGTTTTCTTTGGACGTGTAGTGAGAAAGCTGCTTAAGTGATATCAAAGTTTGAAGAAATGCTTTTTGCCTTTGATACACTGTAGTGAAGTTTTGGATTCCAGACTATCTAATGTTCTAAAGAAATTATTTTCTGTTAAGTTTTATGTCAAGTTGTGATGGTGAAAGTGAGGCTCTATCATTGTTTTTCCTTGCTGCATTTTCCTGGCAGGAAGCTTGGTTGGGAGGCCAAAGAGGGTGAGAGTCATTTAGATGCTATGTTGAGAGGACAAATTTTAACTGCCCTGGCAGAGTTTGGAGATGAACCCACACTGATGGAAGCAAGCAGGCGCTTTCATGCATTCTTAGATGACAGGAGCACACCTCTTCTTCCTCCTGACATCCGAAGGGTGTGCAATCTGATGCATTTTCTGTTCCTTTGTATTTCTTCATGTCCTACAGCCTCTAAATGCATTCTTTTACTTGTTTTTATAGGCAGCGTATGTGGCTGTGATGCAAACTGTGAGTGCATTAAACCGATCAGGTTTTGATTCTTTGCTGAGAGTCTACAGAGAGACTGACTTGAGCCAGGAGAAAACTCGCATTTTAGGTATTTAATGTCATTTGGGCGAGCAATGCAACTGTTTGATACTTGCGTTGCTAAAATCTGCCTACGTTTTGGCTTTGTAGGTTCATTGGCCTCTTGTCCAGATCCTAATATCATCCTTGAAGTGCTCAACTTCGTATTGTCTCCAGAGGTACTGTGGCTTGTGTACTAGTTGAATCTACCTTCGTTATGTTATTTCCTTGAAGCTTCCTTTATTCAGTTCACCTTTTGTTGATTCAAAAACAAGAAACTAAAGTTTTACACCTTTGGTGTTGATTAGGTCCGCAGTCAAGATGCTGTCTATGGGGTTGCTGTTTGCAGGGAAGGACGTGACACTGCTTGGACTTGGCTGAAGGTAATTCTGTTAGTGCCAGTGGAACATATCGACTTCTTATTTATCTTACTTAAATGAATCAATGATGCTCTCATTGGGTTTGAGGCTTTGAGCTAATATAAACTAGATTGTATTTTGGCTATTGCAAAATCCACAACTGAAGCAAAGAATCGAAAGCACGTGTAACTCCTCTTATTCTTTTTGTTGCTGCTTGTGGT
Organism: Syzygium grande; assembly: GCA_024733475.1. Taxonomy (NCBI): domain Eukaryota; kingdom Viridiplantae; phylum Streptophyta; class Magnoliopsida; order Myrtales; family Myrtaceae; genus Syzygium; species Syzygium grande. The sequence continues at coordinate 7,842,623 of JAMXDD010000008.1, forward strand.
TTTTGCAGAGTTTTTGCTTGTACCAAATAACATGATACTTTCTGCCGTATCTAATATGGCATTCTTCTCTAATATCTCAATCATTGATTGCAGGAAAATTGGGAACACATTTGGAAAACATATGGTTCCGGGTTTCTTCTTACACGGTTTGTTAGTGCAATTGTCTCACCGGTATGTTATCCTATCACTTGTCTGCCTACATGTGTTCGTGTGGGTTCAAACTTTGTATATGCAACTTTCTCGTGAAAAACTGCGTGTTTTCAAGGACTGAATTTATTTTAAATGGTACTTTTCACTTCTGTTTGTTCTTATGCGACAAACGTGGTCAATTTCTTGAGAGCCCCTCCTGCTTTTTCATTATTTTTCCAGTTTGCATCATCTGAGAAAGCCCAGGAAGTGGCAGACTTCTTTGCAACCCGAACGAAGCCTTCTATTGCAAGAACACTGAAGCAGAGCATTGAGCGGGTGAACATCAATGCACAATGGGTTCAAAGCATTCAGAAAGAAGAACATCTTGCCAAGGCGGTGAAGGAGTTGGCGTACGGGAAGTACTAGGATTCTCTTTCTTTTATGGTTTGATGCTTTACCGTTTGTCCGCAAAACATGTGAAGGGACAGTTCATCTGTGTCTTTCCTGACCTTTACCACAATAGTTGCGAACGCAATAAGCAAGCTCATCCTTCAAATGTGCGAATGTTCGATCCATTCTGGCATTGTCCCTAAGGGCAAGATTTACCGCTCTTGATCCTCGAGAGTCGAGGAACGAGCAGATCCACGCTAAGTGCAGCTGAGCTGAATACTTCTCTTTACCTTATGATTAGCTAGTCATGAATGGCTGCTGAAACTATCATTGGCAAAATCAGTAACCTAAAATTCTTCCGGCTCGCGCAGCAAGAATACTCATTTGTTGTGTTATGGCGGATGAGCACATCTTAAAGAAGAAATTGACTAGTAAAGTATGTCTTTCTCTGCACTTGCAAAGCAACCGATAAGTCCGGCATTGTGAACATGGAAGAGGGTGAATACTTGGGGAAGAGGTATGCATCAATTATGGGGAAAATTGTCCAAATAATCTTAAATTTGTTGTATCTTTGTCAATTCAGTTTCAGATCTTTAATTTGTCTACTAAGTCTTAAATTTTTTCACATAGTCTTAAATTTTTTCACATTTTTTCAATTAAGTCCATTTATTCAATTTTGATGGGAATTCGCTTATATAGGCATAGGTAGTCTTAAGTGACACGGCTCGCTACCCGATATAGATATTTTTAATAATATTTTAATTTTTTCGATTTTTTATTATATATTATTTTCCTTTTTTCTTTGTCTTGCTTCATTAGGATCATGTCTTTTCATCAATGTAATGACTTGATGGATGTGACTGCCAATTTAAGCATCAGCTCATATTTTCTAGATTTTTAATTATGTTTCGTGAACATTGCATAGAGTATTTATATATGAATGCGATAGTGAATAGTTTATCTCTCTTATTTATTCATTTAACCCATCATAAAAAAGGGCAGTGCTTTCAATATTGTCCACAAGTTCAATTGCAATCTAAAGTGGTGATTCCAAATTTATTTTTCTTTTTGTTTAGTCTGTCCATTTTTGTGTGAGATCTAATTGTCATAATTAAAAATGTCAAATGCTTGCTTTTGTTATGGTTTTTCATCAAATTTTGAACTTACTACTATTTAGAAAATAAAAACTGGTCTTTTCTGCATTATTGCTCTTAAAACAACTCATAAAAGAAAGGATTAATATCACAAAAAACTCTAAACTTGTACACATGTGATAAATTTACGCCAAATTAATTTTTTAACCACAAAATTCCAAACTAGTACACTTCTGACAAATTTACCTTATGTTAGTTTCCATTCAATTTTACTGTCAAATTGTTGAGTTGGATGATAGGTGGTAGTTAACGGGTGCACCAATTTAGGGTTTTATCCCTCCGTTTGTCAAAGATTTAACAATTTATGATTTTTTGTGATATTAATCCAATTTAATGGAGGGTAAATTTATCTCAAGTGTACCGGTTTAAGGTTTTTTGTGATTAAAAAAATTAATTTTGAGTAAATTTATCACAGGTGTACCAGTTTGGGGATTTTTTGTAGTCAAAAAATTAGTTTGAGATAAATTTATCGCAGGTGTAATAGTTTAGGATTTTTTGTGATATTAATTCTAAAAGAATTTGGGCGGTGCTATTTCTACTCCCTATATAATTAAAAGGACAATATTGTCCTTAGTCTAAATTGTAATCTAAAGTGGTGTCTCCAAAGTTTTACTTTCATTTGTTATAGTGGTTTCTATTTTTGTGTAGGATATAATTGACATAATCAAGAATGTCACGTGCTTGTTTTTATTTATGGTTTTTCATCAAATTGGAACTTATTGCTATTTAGAAAATAAAAACTAGTCTCTTTTGCATCATTACTCTTATAATAACTTATCTATTTTTCGTCTTTCCTATCTCAAATCTTACTTTCATGGTGAGTTTATTATTTTTAATTTCGTTTGTCTAAAATATTTAAATATTTATCAAGTCTCTATATTTATTATATCAAATATTTTGTCTTTTTCATTACTATTGGCAAGATGCTTTTACGCAAAGCATGTAAGAATTTATAGGGGTATTTAGAAAAACATTAAAAATATTGACATGAAAAGGTTATGCATAATGGGGCATCTTGATATTGTTCATAAACACTAGGGATGAGCATAGTCTAGGTGGACGGTTCCCTTTATGGAACCGGGAACCATCCACAAAGGACCGATTCCAAAAAAATTAGAACAAGAAAATCGCCTGTTGGTTCCACCAAGCTTCACACAAATGTAGGTGATCGAGAGCGAGAGAAGGAGGCGATAAACGGTCGGAGTCGTGGTCTTGAGTCGATGGACGTTGAGTTTGAGAGTTGAAGCCGTGAGTCGATAGACGTTAAGCTTGAGAGTCGAGGCCGTGAGTCGATAGGCGTTGAGTTTGAGAGTCAAGACCTTGAGTAAGAGATGGATAAACGACTCAGACAAAGTAAGAGTAAGATGAGATGAGCACTCAATTGATGGGTGTTAAACTATAGATTAGGGAGTTTAAGGTTTTCTTTTTTCTTAAAATGTTTTATTTTATTTTTTTGGTTGGCAATTTTTCTTAAAAATTATACATATTATTGCTCCGGTCCGCTCCGATTTGATCTTGGTGGGCAACTCCACCCTTATAATCGAGGACCAAACCAGTACTCACCAGTTCTAGTAAATTAGAACCGGGAGTCGGATTGATCCCCACATGAACTGCCAATTTTGGGCTGGTCCGATCCAGGTCTAGTTTCAAGCGGTTCTGGGTTCTTTTGCACGCCCCTAATGATCACTCTGCAAATGATATTAATTTTTGTCAATCCAATACAAAAAACAGTCTTATTTTTTGTAAAGCTTTGATATAATTAGATTCCATCTTTTGAAGTTTCATGAATGGGAATGTAATTATGATTTTATCCTAGAAATGCTTAAAAGAGGTTTTTTTTTTGTTTATATCACGAAAAATCCTAAACCGGTACACCTGTGATAAATTTACCACAAACTAATTTTTTTACTGTAAAAATCCCAAACCGGTATATCTGTGATAAATTAACTTTAAACTAATTTTTTGACCATAAAAAATACTAAACTGTTACATTTGTGATAAATTTATCATTCGTTAAATTAGATTAATACTACTAAAAATCACAAACAAGTATACTCATGACAAACGGAGGGGTTTAACCTCAAACTGGTACATGTTAACTGTCACGTGTCATCCAACTCAAAAATTTGACCGTAAAATTAAATGAAAACTAACGAAGGGTGAAATTATCACAAGTGTACTAGTTTGAGATTTTTTGTAGTAAAAAAAATTAGTTTTGGTTAAATTTATCACATGTGTACTAGTTTTTTTGTGGCATTAATCCTTTTTTTTGTGATTTCATGCAACATATGTATATAAAAGATAGTTGATAAAAAAAATTGATGGTGATATGCACAACAATACTGTAAAAGTCAGTAAACACATGACTGCGTTAAAAGTTTATCTATGTTAATTTTTTTGAAGATTGTACTGGACAATTAATCCATACATTTGCTCAACAATGTAGAAAATAACTAGGTTTCTTCAAAATTTCTATTTTCGACAAAACTAATTTTTATGGAAGTAAAATCTAAAAATAAAGATAAAACATAATGCATTTAATATACAGGGAATATCCACTCTAAACAAGAACAAAACGTGTGGGATTCTTAGTTATGGCAATTAGATCCTACATAGGAATAGAAAAACTACCAAAAGAGGGAATGTAAATAAATTGGGGACTACCACTTTAAATTGAAATTTAATAATTAAAAATTAAAAATAAATAGAAAAACATAATGCCTTTGATAAACATGGATATCCAAAATAAATAAGAACAAAACGGATGATATTCTTAGTTATGGCAACTCGATCCTCCATAGGAATAGAAAAACTAACAAAAGAAGGAATGTGAAAAAATTGGGGGCTACCACTTTAAATTGCGGTTGAATAATTAAAATCTAAAAATAAGGAGAAAAACATAATGCATTTAATATACATAGATATTCACAATAAATAAGAACATTCTTAGTTATGGCAAATAGATCCTGTATAAGAATAGAAAAACTAACAAAAGAAGGAATGTAATAAATTGGAGGCTAAACTGCTGGGTTTTCCCCAATGGCCATCTTCCCTACTTAGGAAGGGGGAGATTGGGAGTTTGATTCCCCACCTTCTCAAGAGGATTAGGGGTGAGAACGTTTAATTTTAAATGTGGATTTCGACTCTCACGTCTTGCAAGGGTCAATGCAAAAGTCTGAAAGTAAGTTGAGAGTTAAAATAGGACAGATAAAAAAAATTGAAGGCTACCGCTTTATATTGCAATTGAATAATTCAAATCTAAAAATAAATAGAAAAACATAATGCATTTAATATACATGAGATATCCTCAATAAACAAGAGCAAAACATATGATGTTAATTATGTCAACTAGATCCTCTATATGAATAGAAAAACTAACAAAAGAAGGATGTAAATAAAGTAGGGCTACCACTTTAAATTGCAATTAAATAATTAAAGGCAACTTTGTCCTTTTAATAAAAAGGATAGATTTACTCATATAAAGAGTGGAAATAGCGCGCTACCCAAAAATAATTAGAGGCAATAATTTTTGGGATCAAACCTCAATTTCAAAGCAAAACTCTACTTAGCTTCAGCGAAATCTGATATATTTTCTTAAGGATCCTGTTAATCCACGACAACAAGCAAACTAAATTTCAAATTCATATCGAGCTACATGACATGTATATCTCAAGTAATGACGTTAGGCATTTTTCAACAAGATTATTCAAAATCCAAAAGTGAAAAGTGGAGAGAACAAAAATCAAAACTTGTCAAAATAGAAAACACGCGACACCCACATCCTACTATTCAACAATAAAGACAACGTGAAAAAGCACACGAACGCACATGACTTCTCACGTGCAGGCCAATGCAAAACTTGCTTATAAATTTCTGCTCGAGCTCATCTGTTTGCTCATGTCGAGAGCAAGATCGAGAAAGAGAGAGTGTGCAATGACTAATGTCATGGTTATGAGGTTCTCCATGCTCCAAGGACCGAGAATTCGAGGGCGGGCGATATTGTAATTGTGTATTATTCTAGAGTATTTTCATAATAAATGAGGGTAGATGGTAAATAGGAAAATATAATCTCTACCGTTTAATTATGGATAGATCTACTGTACTTATATACAAGGATCTCGTATCCATCTCACAAGTGAATACAGTTCAGAGCTTGTGACTGTATAGATTCTCGACACCGACCGCACGGGTAAAAGTCAGTGACGTCGGACAACGCAAGGATGGAGCAATTTAAAGGCCAACCTCGCCTCCCCATGTTTGCATGGCCTAAGCGATACGACATACGGCTCAAGCCCAACCTCACTGCCTGCAAGTTCGCCGGCTCCGTTGCCGTCGACCTCAACGTCATCGGCGAGACCAAATTCATCGTCCTCAATGCCGCCGACCTGTCCATCCAGGACGGGACCGTTTCGTTCACCAGCAAAGCGTCCTCCGAGGTAAAGCCTTTCGATCTTCTGACGTTCGTGTCATTTTCTTTTTTCGCGTTCCCTATCTGAGCCTTCGCTTGGTTTAGTCGTGAATTATTCATCTAAAGCAAAGCACACGACGTTACGTACCTCGAGTCTTCTTAGAAGGCATGGCCTCATAGGGGACATCTTCGTTCAATTTCTTTCATTAAAACTTGTGAATTTTTTTGAGATAGGAGGTTTGCAACATGTTTAAGGTTAGTGTATGCAACTTGTGATGTTACGTTTTCAACATTCTCGTTTTGCTCTTCTTGGTTGGTTAAATGCGGTTTGAATTTGATCGATCGGTTGCCTTTCATCTTCTGTTTATTCAGCATGTAAATGGCATTGTTGACTTTATTTTCTGATGATGAATGCTCTAGAGAAGGTATTGTGGTCGAGTTTTGAGATTTTAGTTTCTATCTTATTTTGTGTTAATTGTTATGTAGAGGATTTGGTGGTGTAACGTGACTTGACAATATTGAAATTGCTGAGCAGGTGTTCGAGCCCTGTAAAGTCGACTTGGTTGAGGAAGATGAGATATTGGTTTTGGAGTTCCCCGAGATACTGCCTTCTGGGTTTGGAGTTTTGGCTATTGGTTTTGACGGAACTCTTAATGACAGGATGAAAGGGTTTTACAGAAGGTAATTATTTTCAAGGAAACACAGAACATGATGATCTTCAGCATTATCTGATTGTGGAACGGGGATTTCAAAGCAATTGGAATGTTATTTAACCAAATGAAGACTTAGCTTCATGCAACCACTTGCTTCCTCTGCTCCTCTTTTACAAAATATCATCGGTTGTTTACCCTGCATCATTTGGGACATCACTTTGCGTCTTCTATTACTACTTCTGAATCTATGCCTTTCTGCTATATGTTGATCTAGAGGTGCTTAGTTTTTTGAATGAATTACTGGATTATGAGATGTTAACAATGTTAGTATTGTCACTTAATTTCTGAATTAGATGAATATGTATTTCTTAATAATTGTGGACGGCCAAATTCACTTGCTTGAGTTCTAATTAACTCTGTGCAGTACTTATGAGCACAACGGTGAGAAGAAGAATATGGCGGTTACTCAGTTTGCACCAGCTGATGCTCGGCGATGCTTTCCTTGTTGGGATGAGCCTGCATGCAAGGTTCTTATCTTTCCTTTACACGAGTGGTTTATGTGCAACTGTCCTACTGATCTTCCCATGCTTATCACGGCGGTACAAACCTTTGAGGGCGGTGTCATTCTTTTCTTCATATGATTGATACACCCTTAATAGTTCCGCTAGTTTGGTCTATATGAGGTTACCAATCTCTTTAACGATCTGATTTTAAATACTGCTTTGAGCTTAATGAAATGTATCTTTTAGGTTGGCATTTATTGATGTTACACGACTAGTTCACTTGACTTTGATGCATGGTGTGACAGGCTACATTCAAAATTACTTTAGATGTGCCGTCTGATCTAGTAGCTCTCTCCAACATGCCAATTGTTGATGAAAAGGTGGACGGACATGTTAAGAAAGTTTTTTATTAAGAATCACCCATTATGTCGATGTACTTGGTCGCGGTTGTCGTTGGGTTATTTGACTATGTCGAAGATCATACATCTGATGGTAAAGTCACCGATTATTGATCTGCTTTCTTGAGAAATGCTATTTATCTAGTGATTAATGTGGAAAGCCTTGTGCACAAGGTAAGCCTTTTTTTTTTTCCATTTGTTTTTAGTCCAATTGTTCTTATATCTGCTCCCTTGTCTTCGCAGGAGTAAAGATGCGGGTATACTGTCAAGTCGGGAAGCAAAATCGAGGAAAATTTTCCCTGCATGTTGCGGTCAAGACGCTTGAATTATACCGAGAGTATGTCCTTATCAGATCTTAACGGTCTGTCAGTTGCGGCCTGCTTACCTCTGAGTAGTTTGCATTTGTTAGTACTCTTACATTCTGAGCACTTACGATCATTATCTCTAGATTGACTATCAGTAAATTGAATGAAATCCAGGTACTTTGCTGTGCCATACTCTCTCCCGAAATTGGATATGATTGCTATCCCAGATTTTGCTGCTGGTGCCATGGAAAATTATGGTTTAGCTACTTATCGTGAAACAGCTCTACTCTATGATGAGAAGCACTCAGCAGCAGCTAACAAGCAGAGGGTAATGTAAATTACAATTCGCTAACTACCTTTCATTGTCTAGTTTGGCTGTCCAAAGTTGGAAAGTTCCATGTGTGGTGGCCAATTTGCATAAATGTTTGATACTTTTGTTGGGTTTCTTTAAGGTTGCTACAGTTGTAGCCCATGAACTGGCTCACCAATGGTTTGGTAACCTCGTTACCATGGAGTGGTGGACTCACCTGTGGCTAAACGAGGGATTTGCTACTTGGGTAAGTAACCTTGCTTTGTGTGTTTTATACTTTATTTTGCCATCATGCATGTTTTGTATGACATGTGCTTGATTTAGGTGAGCTATTTGGCTACTGATGGCCTGTTTCCTGAGTGGAAAATATGGACTCAGTTCCTTGAAGAATCTACCAAAGGGCTGAGACTGGATGGGCTTGCTGAGTCACACCCCATTGAGGTGAGCAAAAACTTATTTTCCTTTTCAAAAGATGTCCTTGCGTGGTAAGCATTGAAGAACTTGAATTGAATAGACTTTTCCTCCTCAGGTGGAGATTAACCATGCTGGCGAGATCGATGAAATCTTCAATGCAATAAGTTATAAAAAGGGTGCATCTGTGATCCGGATGCTTCAAAGCTATCTTGGTGCTGAATGTTTTCAGGTAATTCTTCTAGCTCTCAAACTTATGATGATCTCTTAGTAACTGGCCACAGGGTTCATGTGAAATTTGTGTATAGAAACAGCAAGTGAATGAACCAATCAGAAGGCCTTTCTGTTAAGGAATTATTTATTGAGGAGTTCTCCAAGATAAAAGCGCAATATCTGCTGCTATATAATTTAATCAAGAGAATAAATTAGTTGCTACGTGATGCTGATGAAGTCATCTACACCTCAAAAGCTTTACGAGCAGTTTCACTGACTTGAGCAGAAACAATGTATAGTAACCCAGTATTGGACTCTCAACTTGAGCTGGATTTTGCTTCACTTTTTTGTGCTCAGCACCTGACGAGACTATAAAATTCATGAGGTACTCAAATCACTGGGGATTGACTTCTTTTGTTTGATATTTTTGCCCAAACAAAGCCTTCATTTAGATGTAATCTCAACTTAAGCTCATGTTCAAAATTTTGATGATAAACAATGTACTTTATATAATGCATATTCTACTTAGGTGTCAGAGCACTCAAGCTTGCAATTTACCACTTATGGTAATGATATCCTTTGACGCCTGTAATTTACTGCCCCCCAATCCGCAAATGCACTATGGCTTGATAAAACAACTGTGCTGATTCAATCATCAGATACTCTAATATTAAACTCGTGGGCTCGTAATGATTCTGTTTGATTTTTTGAATATTACAGAATTAAGTTGATGAGATTAAACTGGATAAGTGAAATAAGAAAGATTCTACGACTTGGTCTTTCGTATCTTTATGATTAGTTTGTTGAATTATGGGTTCACGAAATGAACTTGCCAACTAAATTATTGTTGATGTGAATGCTCTTCCGTCATGTTTTGTTGTGTATAGTACACTTTCGTTTCAGATTCTACTTGTATTGGATTTTCCTTGAGATTTAACAGGGACATCTGTTTGTTCTGTTTGTGAAAATGGAAATCACTAGCTTCATACATAGTGAGGCATGCTTGCTCAAATGCAAAGACAGAGGACCTCTGGGCTGCCCTCGAGGAGGGATCAGGTGAACCTGTGAACAAGTTAATGAAGTCGTGGACCAAGCAGAAAGGATACCCTGTGGTTTCCATCAAAATCAAAGATGACAAGTTAGAGTTCGAACAGGTTTTACAATGTTCTAATTCTTTGATGTTGAAGTTGTGTTGTCTTGTATATTACCAATCTCCATGTGAACCAGCTCCAAAGTGACATGACTTTGATTATAATGGCAGTCACAATTTTTATCAAGCGGTTCCCACGGGGAAGGACAGTGGATTGTTCCAGTAACATTTTGTTGTGGCTCATATGATGCGCACCAAAGTTTTCTGTTGGAAACAAAATCCGCATCTATTGATTTAAAGGAAACTGGAGCTTGGATAAAAGTTAATGTGGACCAGACAGGTTTCTATAGGGTGAAGTACGATGAAGACCTTCAAGCCAAGCTAAGATATGCAATAGAGAACGAAATGTTATCTGCAACAGACAGATTTGGTAACTGCGTTATTTCTTCCAATATTTGAACATTTTCCACCCGGCCCCATTTTTCTTCTCTCTTTCCAACCTAAAAGATCAGCATAACCAAGTTATGGGATGCTCGTAACAGGTATACTGGATGATTCCTTTGCTCTTTGTAGGGCTCGCCAGCAGTCCTTGATTTCTTAGCTCACTTTAATGGCTTCTTCAGAGAAGAACTTGATTATACTGTGCTGTCGAATTTGATAAGTGTATGTTCTGCTATAACTACATGCTCACTTTATATGTATATAATGTGAGTCTGAACTTGGATTGGGGAGAGATTCTCACTATGGATTCTTGTTGATATAATGCATTTGAGACTGATTTTACTTCCTTCTTTGCCAGATATGTTATAAAATTGCAAGAATTGCTGCAGATGCTACTCCTGAATTAATGGATTGCATAGAACAATTTTTCATTGGTCTTTTTAAATACTCTGCAGAGTAAGTTCAGTTACTTTTATGAATCTAGCATAGCCTTGTTGGTAGAATTTCAAATCTACATTTTACATCTCTCACACCATGATAACAAATGAACCAAAACGAAGAAGCTTCTTTGGCTGGGTAAATTAAATTCATCTCAAGAAATTAGAAGACTTTGCCAATTTTTTACCCAGATAATTTTTATCTGTTTGTGGATTCGCTTACTAAGAGTGCTGGAAGACTGCTGAATTTATGCTTGCCCTTACTCATTATAATTTTCTTTTCCACCTTTATTTCTCGATGAGTTAACCATAAAACCATCTTGATGATTTGTTTCAAGGTTAATTTGTCTAGTTGTCTTTGGATGTGTAGTGAGAAAGCTGCTTAAGTGATATCAAAGTTTCAATAAATGCTTTTAGCCTTTGATACACTGTAGTGAAGTTTTGGATTCCAGACTATCTAATGTCCTAAAGAAATCACTTTCTGTTAAGTTTTATGTCAAGTTGTGATGGTGAAGGTGAGGCTCTATCATTGTCTTTCTTTGCTGCATTTTCCTGGCAGGAGGATTGGTTGGGATGCTAAAGAGGGTGAGAGTCATTTAGAAGCTATGTTGAGAGGACAAATTTTAACTGCCCTGGTAGATTTTGGAGATGAACCCACACTGAAGGAAGCAAGCAGGCGCTTTCACACATTCTTAGATGACAGGAGCACACCTCTTCTTCCTCCTGACATCCGAAGGGTTCTGCAATCCGATGCATTTTCTGTTGCTTTGTATTTCTTCAAGTCCTACGGCCTCTAAATGCATTCTTTTACTTGTTTTTATAGGCAGCCTATGTGGCTGTGATGCAGACTGTGAATGCATCAAACCGAATAGGTTTTGAATCTTTGCTGAGAGTCTACAGAGAGACGGACTTGAGCCAGGAGAAAACTCGCATTTTAGGTATTTAATGTCATTTGGGCGAGCTTTGCAACTGTCTGATACTCGGCTTGCTAAAATGTGCCTACTTTTTGGCTTTGTAGGTTCATTGGCCTCTTGTCCAGATCCTAATATCATCCTTGGAGTGCTCAACTTCTTATTGTCTCCTGAGGTACTATGGCTTGTGTACTAGTTGAATGTACCTTCGTTATGCTTTGTCCTTGAAGCCTCCTTTTTTTATTTCACCTTTTGTTGATCTAAAAGAAGAAACTAAAGTTTTATGCCTTTGTTGTTGATTAGGTTCGCAGTCAAGATGCTGTCTATGGGCTTGCTGTTCGTAGCAAAGGACGTGAAACCGCTAGGACTTGGCTGAAGGTAATTCTGTCAGTGCCAGTGGAACATATCGACTTCTTATTTATTTTACTTAAATGAATTGATGATGCTCTGGGTTTGAGCTAAATATAAACTAGATTGTTCTTGGCAAAATCCACAACTGAAACAAAGAAATGAAAGCATGTGCAACTCCTCTTATTCTTTTTGTCGCTGCTTGTGGTTTTTGCAGAGTTTTTGCTCCAACCAAATAACATGATGCTTTCTGCCGTATCTAATATGGTATTCTTCTCTAATATCTCAAACATTGATTGCAGGAAAATTGGGAGCACATTTGGAAAACATATGGTTCTGGGTTTCTCGTCACACACTTTGTTAGTGCAATTGTCTCTCCGGTATGTTATCCTATCACTTGTGTGCCCATGTGTGTTCGTGCGGGTTCAAACTTTTTTAAAGCAACTTTCTCGTGAAAAGCAGCATGTTTTCAAGGACTGAATTTATTAATTGGTATTTTTTCCTTCTGTTTGTTCATATGGGACAAACACGGTCAATTCCTTGAGTTACCCTGCTTTTTCATTATTTTTCCAGTTTGCATCATTTGAGAAAGCCAAGGAAGTAGCGGACTTCTTTGCGACCCGACCGCAGCCTTCTATTGCAAGAACGCTGAAAGAGAGCATTGAGCGGGTGAACATCAATGCACAATGGGTTCAAAGCATTCAGAACGAAGAATATCTTGCCCAGGCAGTGAAGGAGCTGGCATACAGGAAGTACTAGGATTCTCTTAGTTTTATGGTTTGATGCTTTACTGTTCGTCCGCAGAACTTTTGAAGTGACATTTCATCTGTCTTTCCTGACCTTCACCTCAATAGTTGCGAATGCAATAAACAAGCTCATCCTTCAAGTGTGCAAACGTTCAATCCATTCTGCCATATTGTCCCAAAGGGCAAGATTCGCCGCTCTCGAACGTTCGATTCTCTCGAGGAAAGAGCAAATCCACCTTATGTCAAGCTGAGCCGAATACTATTCTTTACCTTTTGATTAGCCAGTCATAAATGGCTACTCAAACTCTCATTGCCAAAACCAGTAAACTAAAATTCTTCCGGCTAGCGCTGCAAGAAAACTCATTTGGTGTGTTATTGCTGATGAGCACTGCTAAAACATCGAAGAAATTGACTAGTAAAGCACGTCTTTCTCTGCACTTGCAAAGCAACCTAGAAGTCTGGCATTGTGAACATGAAAGAGGTAGAATATGGCCTTACGCTCCAACCGCTTACGAACAAAATTGCCAAAAAGGAGGAAAGGGATGAACGAGAGATAAAAGAAAGAGGAAAGAGGGGCTTTCAACAGAGGGAGCAGAAACCGAAAAGTGGAGAGAGGAAAATTGGCATGTCCACGCCTTGGACGTTTTGACAAGCTGGGTTATCTCCGATTCGCAATGTTTGATTCAAGCTCTATTTTAATCTAATTGGAGGAATTTTCGGAGTTAGAAGATATATATGCAGAGTTATGTGAATTATGAACTGTGGTGTTCAATTTAGGAATTATCAAGATGTAAAATTATATGGAAATGATAGTTTAGGGTGCTGTAGACCCATGAGATTTAATAGAAATCGATTTTGAATTATGGTTTGATCGGAACGAATTTTAAAAGTTTCGCCCATGAGCTACTCGTAGCGGACGATAATGAATGCCCATTATGGGCGAGTTTCATGGTTGACGCATAGGAGTTGTTTTGTCACCAAATAAGCTTAGTTTGGTTGAGTTGTCACAACCCTTCCTCGCGGATGGAGAGGACAGGTTTATAAGTATTGCTCCAAAGACAGTTCAAATGATTCACCTAAAGATGACAATCTAAATGGTCCATTGATTAAGAGCATAGATCTTCCAAACCCATACTTCGAGTGATATTTGGATTTTATTTTAAGTTGTTTTAAACCTAAGTATTTTTAGGAGTTATCACTAGCCATTAGAGGCCAACCAGAAACCAAACGAGATGTAGGAGATTCTTCTTGTTTCCTACGTAACCAGAAATTTTAAACACGGGGACTTGATTACTCCAATGTTTATTAGCGCCTTTTCGGTACCACTAAGTTGCAAAGTTGTTTATCTAAGTGAACATACACTCTTGATTACCAATTGTTGTCCTAACGGTATCGAAGCCACTAAATGATCAAGCAAATGTTTTTGTAGGGTTTATTATCATTCTAAACTAGACATAATCATTCTAGAAAAGAAATTAACAAACAAATAATTAAAGTGCGGTGCAGTAAAAAAACACCCAAGAATTGAAAGTGCCTCAGTAATGGTGCAAGAAATGAAAATTCGATACAAGTTGGGCAAAGAATATTGCAATCCCGATATAAGAACCTGTTGACACCTATTGACCTAGACTTAGCGCAAACCAAGTTTATGCCATTTTTCCATTTCCTCACTAAAAGGGGCGATCGCGACAGAACCCAATACTAAGTCAGGCAAAGAATAGACATGGCCTTGTTATTTAGCCTTTGGACATGAACCCCATAAGATTGTGATTAGACATCAATCTTAAATAAAGTGACCTTAGATTCTACACATTATGATGGTTAAACTAATCTAAGCTATTCTAACCATTTATTAGAAAAATGATTCTAAGTCTAATTGACTTTTATTAACTAGAACTTAAGCTAACTTACTTTATTAAACCCTAAGTTCATTAACTAACCTAGCATATTTAAGACTAAGCTAATCTAAATAAACTTGACAAACCGCCTTGGACCACCCTGAACTGCCGTTGGGGATTTTGACCGCCGCCGCCAAAGTGTTCGGCCACCACGTTGGTGTCATTGTCATCATTCATTTCCATTCATCCAATTGACACTTGAATCATCCATTCAATCAAATCAAGCAATTAGCAGCGTTCACTCAAATCAATTAATAGCCTCGGGTTCGACTCGAGAATTTTATCACCCATGCATTTCGATTAACCCAGCCACCTCCTAATCAATCTAGGGGTATATTGATCAAGATTAGTGATAATTAACCCCCAATTGTGTTGACAAAAGAGTTAGGCTAACACCGCTAATCACTTATTAGCTCTAATCATTTCCTCTAGTCTATCTGCTGAACGACATATATATTGCAAGCCTAACATACATCTAACAATCACATGAAAAATTGATTACGACATGTGATTAGGGGAATTAGCCTTAGGAGACAAGAAATTCAATTAGTGAGCCATAAGGATCACTTATTCAATTTTGCCCAGATTCTAATGAATTATGCTTTAATGTGATTAACCAAGCAAACGATATTTAAATTGAATGAAACTAGCGGCAATGAAAAGCTTAGGGAACGTAGTTTAATGTTCATTCAGACCACTTTCCCCAATGAGGACCCAAATTATCCGAACTTTCAATTTTAACCTGCTTGCCAGGAAATTGACTCGGTAATAGGAAAAATAACAAATCAATTCAAAAATGGGCCAAATTTGACAGATAGTTATCCCTACGTGTCCTCTGCAACTTTTGTGTTTCAAAATATTTCAAATAAGCCCTCCATCTTAGATAAAATTTCCGATTTTCTCTAAGGACTCAAATGCAAACAGTTTTGTAAGCCGGTTAGACCATGTCGGATTTATTGCACGTAATGCCCCCCTAAACTTTGTTGAAATGACCTCAATTTTTTCATATCTACATGTAAGGACTTTTTGAACATTTTCATATTTTGAATTTTTTGCAAAAGGGACCTCCAACAAATTCGAAGGACGCAAAGGCCAGTTTTTCAGATCAAGCTCAAAGTTTTTGTACTACTTTGAGTAAGCTTTTTATCAGATCAAATGAACTTCAATATTAAAAAAAAAATGCATATCGTTGGAAAGATCATGATCTTGGCTACAACTCTTATTGCGCAAAATTTTTCGAAATTCGAAATACAAAAAATCATAAAAATCAAAGAATACACAGAGGTCAATGAGACTCAAATTTTCTGGAAAAGTTTGAACCTCTTTGAATTCAAGTTTTTGAGCATACATGCATATTCAAGCAATCTTCAACCTCATTCAATCTTTTGACAATAAAAAAACCTCATTCAAACATATTTCCAGAGCCAAAGATTATCTTCAAGCCTTGTAATGAACATACATACATCATCATCCATGAACAATCAAGAATATTCCTCATCTATTCAAAGAATCATGCTCAAGTTTACATTTATTTAACTCTACTCAAACTATTTCTAACATGCGATCAACCTAAATTGAATCAAAATCAAAATTAAATATGAAACTACATCCTATATGCTTGGCCGACTATAAACATGCTAAGGAATAAATCATGCAAGTTCAACATTCATCTACGATTATCTAGATTCTTAAGGCGATTATCTTAACATGCAAGTTCTAACTAAATCAGCATGCTTTTTGGTTCAAGTCATTATTGGAAAACTCCTAGACATGCTTGACTAGAGAGAGAATTGAATCTTAAAAATTTGCTAATCACGTGATTGACTAAAATTTTTCCGAAAATAGATTAATATTTAATCAATTTTATCACAATCTACATTGAACTTTGATTATAGATTGAAGTATAGACTTCAATTTTGAACTATAATCTATTAATGATCAACGATTGATCATTTGAAATTGATCATGAAGACTTTGATTGGACCTACCTTAAATGATCGGAGAAGTCAATAATAGAATCTCGGTTATAATTGTGACTTCCAATGAACGACTAATGAAGCACCGGCCACCACAAATCCAAGGGGGCACCGGAGAATGATGTTGTAAGGCTTGGCCTGCCAAGGGAGGCTAGCGAATGGTTGAACGATCACCCGAAATGGCCGGCTTCAACATCGGCGTGTGGAGCACGTCCCTTTGGCCAAGCGAGCGAGCAAGCAAGAAGAGAGAGAGAGTTTTTTATTTTTGAATTTTGAATTCTTACGTTGTGAAGGAGGAGAAAGAAAAATCCTTTAATATGATCATTTTGGAGGGAATTTTGAAATTAGATCAAATCATAACCCTTTAATCAATCTAATCACACAAAATGGTTGCTCAAGGGTTAAGTCAAGTTCCCACTAGCTGAAATTAAGTTACATGGATTGATGTCTTATCACGTTGGATGGCTAGGATTGAAGAGCAAATGGACCGCCTAGATTTAACCTTCACAAGGATAGGGGACATGGTCAAAGGCATTTTGGTAATTTCGGTAAGCTACGATTTTATAATTTTTGGACTGTGAGGGGAGATGGGGGCAGGCCTTGGCTTGTGAGTGGGCTGAGATGGTTGGCCTATTGGGTTCTGCCAGGGATTGGGTCGGCTCGGGGTCCTCCGAATGTTCAATTTCGCTCTAATTTTCTTAATTGGACTTGTCATCTTGGTTAATTGGGCCGAATAAGTTTAACTAAGCTTCGGTCCGATGAGTCTAGTCCAATTCGTTTCAATCAAGTAGGCCCAGTTTGAATCGAGTTGGCTTGGTTCGATCGATTACATCCGTGGCATCTCAACTCCCTTTAAATTTGTATTACGGGCTTAACCGATTTTTTCTTGCTCGGGCTTTAGCCCAAACGGGTGATACTTGGGTTGGGTCAATTGGGGTTAACCCAGCCCGTGCCCATCGGTCGCAATTTATCGTTTCAGCTAAATTACACCAAATTACTATAATTTTGTCAAAATTGACATTGAAATTGAGTTAATTTAACTTAATCGGATTCGATGGTCTAATTGGTGTTACTCATCAAAAACCGATAGGGACCCACCCCTAATTGGCGCTTGAAAATTGGTTAAAGTGTAAGCTTGAAATTTCCAAAATTGACATAAAAATTGAATGCGCTATGACTTCATGAACAAATGTTGTGATGAAAATTATTCTAAAATACAGCTAGAAATCAATGAATTTTGAATTTGGCCGATCAAAAATCAAAATTTTTGGCATGGCCGAAAAGTCAATTCTCGATCAATTTTTGTAAATTTAATGAATTTTCAATTTTTCAAATTTTGAAAAATGTTGACCAAGGGTTAACTTTAGTGGTTGACCAAAAAGTCAACTCTAAAGACATCCTTGGATTATTGATGAAATCAATGCTTTAGTTTAGATAGAATACTAAATAAGTCTTTTAGACCAAGAAAAAGACAATGTCACAGATCTAAAACCCTAATCTCGAGTTTTTGCTTTCATATGACTTGTCAACTGAAATCAGGTGTCAATACAAGTAATATTTAAGTTAGCTTGTTATTTTGATATCATTTTTATCAAAAGCTTTATTGATAGGATTTTAAGTTCATTGGCTTGAGATATCTCTTGTAATTTGGTTTCGATATTTTAGGTGAGTGGTGCTTATAGCTTTAATGAATTTGTAAATGTATGTCTTAAAAGTGACAGAGATTTGATATATTATGAGTTATCAAAAGCATATTCGTTGCTCAAAATTTAAATCGGACATTTACTAATCCTTTTTGGTATTTATAAATGATTTGAGAAATGTCACAGGAAATGTGTTGCGAAAGGATATATATATATATATATATATATATATATATATATATATATATACACACTTATTCATGAACCTGGTTTATGAAATAAATTTTGAAATAATTTTGAAATGCTATTTACCGGAATATCTTAAAGGATTTTATTTGGTTGGATTTTGACCTCCCTCGTAGTGTGTCTTAAATTTAAATTTTTCGAAATAATTTGTGAAATGTATTATGATTTGTAAGATGGATTTCTAAATTTGATTTATAGATAACCCTTTAGGCCAAGCCACCAGCTAATATAGGTGAAGCAATTGCCAAGAAAAATCTCGGTTGCTTTTATCACGGGCATTAAGTGTGGCCATAGTTGGATAATGAACATGAAATTGATCAAAAGACTAGACCATTGACTTTTGTTCCAATATTATTGATTAAAGGATTATTTCTTATATGCGTTTGGTTATGTTGAAGTGATATAACTCATCTTGATCTTATGTGTATATTATATACTGGATTTGCAATAAGTGAGTTCTGATGTTATTATATAAATTTGCATAAGGATAGTCAATCTGCTTAGAAGAGATTTGTACTATCCATTGAACTATGGTTGCTATCATTCATCTTACATCTTTTTCAAGTTCTTCAATTAGCGGCAAGAACTTTTGGTAGTTGGGATTTGGGTATGGTTTGAGGTGGTTATATATATGCCTAATGATAGTTTTTTTGGGTTTAACTGAGAGTTTTCGATATATATCCCTTTTGTGGATTATAAAAACTTTGATCCTATAACTAGCTTATGTTTTATCATTAATATATAGATAGATTTGTATTCTGGTGGCAGGTTTATGTTAATTTATTTTTGAGGATGTATTCTTTGGATAGGAGGACGGCCAGGGAAGGACATTTGTTCGTTCTACTACCCTTGTCATTCCCCGGTACTAATAGGAGTCGGCCATGACAAATTTCAAGCTATTTCTCAGCTTCAGGATTGCTCTCTCAATTCATGTACCATGCACGATGAACATAAAACGAAATTCTCATCAAAACCTCTAGAGCTACCCAACTATGATGAATCAAATTGCTCGCGATGTAGAAACAGCAAGGTCATCGATCTTGGTCCCTCCAACCAATATAGCTGACATGTACAGAAGCCAGTGATAGGCAATGTGTAACAACAGAGCATGGTCCCACAGTACATGAAGAACGATACTCTCGATAATCGCAGTGCCTGGGGTAAAAACATAGGGGCTAATCTTATCCGACCTTACGCAACTTTATATACTATAGTCATTGAACAAGAATCGATATTAAGAAGCCAGTGTACGAATCATGTCTTGCTCTTGAACTTCCTTTGAGCATTTTCTGTTCACTTTCACCAATGTTTCTTGTGAGGAAATGGAGGCAAGATTCACGGGCCAACAGGATCACTAAAGGAATCGAACGACCGATTCCATAACCTTGTCGAATTTAGTCAAATGGCATTTATATATGGAAATGAGGTGATCTTATAAAATCTAACGTAGATTCAACCCATTTCATTACGCACAGGATCTGGCTATGTTGCGATACTTCTGATAAATTTGAGGGTGAATTGGAGAAGCAAACCAATAAAGTGTCCTCATTGTGTTGGAAGGGCGAGATAAATCTAGAGGGGACACATTAGCATGCCAAGTTGAAAGAAACCTGCCATGAGAGCATCATGACTGCATCCATCAGTGGCTGCACATGCTTAAAGGATGATGTAGCCTCGAGATGATGAACGCAAGGATTTATTATTAACGAAATATGCACCAATTGAATGCTGGCTTAGGTCAGAGAATGTTTTAAATAAAAGATTGATTAATTAAGCATTACAAATCTTGATCTGACAATAGAATAATATAAGAAAAAACCATAAAAAAAACTCTCAAACTATACCCACTGTAACATATTTACCTAAACTTTTTTTGTGACATCTAAAATCTTAGAGTACTCTCACTATGACAAATTTAGCTTAAACTTTTCCTTGTGATATAAAAAATCCAAAACTTGTATTTATTTGACACACTTATTTTTCGTCAAGGTTTCGTTAAATGATTTTTTTGCCAAAATAAAGTTATTTTTATTTTACTTAGATCACATGGGCGTCATGTCAATACTGTTTGTTTTCTCGCGTCCATGTAGATAAATTTTTTATAATTCCTATGGACAAAACTTTGGCGGAGGGTAAATATGTCACACAGATATAATTTGGGATTTTTGGTATGACAGAAAAAAAAGTTTAGGGTAAATGTCTCAAAGCTAAACATAATTTAGGATTTTTGGTGGCTTTTTGGCTTAGAATAATATTTACCACTTTCATTAAAGACTCAAAACGCAAGTTGAGCAAGAGCATCTAACATCTAGGTACTTTGAGTGTGCGCTAATTTCACTTATTCTAGCGCCGCCCAATAAGAAGCAACACAAACTCCTCAAGCAAGAGACGAAAGTTTCTTTTGCATTTATTCCCTATCTTCTCGTTCTTTAATTTAAGGTTGTCTGATTCTTTAACCCCTTTCATTGCTTTTGCTCTTGTGGGACCATATTCCTTAGAAAGATCAATTACCCGCTGTTTTATCAAGAACAAACCTATGTTAGAATAATCATTCAATGGCAATATTTTACCTTTTCAATTTTTGCGATTTTATCCGTACAATGTTATCGCGAATCAGATGTTAAGTTTACTTTTCCTTGTTCATTGAAAGTCCAAGCAAAGCATAGAATGTATGACTTATTGACAAATTTATATTCGAGAGCTATTACATTAAGGAAGGATTTTGGGTACTTCATCAGCATATTTTATGCTCGTCTCAATGTGCAAATACTTAATTCAGCTTAATTTGTGTTAGAAAAATATTTTATAGGGACAAGTGCACCACAAGTCCTAAAACTTGTCACAAAAGTGCATTTGAGTCCTAAAATTTACAAAAAGTTCATTTGAGTCCTAAAACTTGTCAAAATGGTTCATTTGAGTCCTAAAATTGACACCGTTAGATATACTAACGGAAAACGCTGATGTGGCGCTGACGTGTCATTTTTAATTATTTTTCTTATGACACGTGGTGCCACGTCAGCAAAAATAAAAGTAAAAATAGAAAAAGTTGTAAAAAAAAAAAAAAAACCAAAAAAAAAAAAAAAAAAAAACCGGGCGTGGCCAAGCCCGGCAGCCACCGCCGGTGGCTACCGCATAGCCATCGGGAAGGACCAGCGGAGGTCGCCTGGTCCTTCCCGAAGCTCGACGACCCTCGCTGACGCCGAGCGAGTCACCAGCGAGGTCCGGCGACCCTCGATCTAGGGGAGGGCGCGACCCTTGCCCCAAATCGAGCGAGGGTCGCTGGGGACTTGCCTAGGGTTGACGATGGTCGCCGGGCTTTGGAAAGGCCCCAGTGACCTCCGCCAATCCTTCCCGGTGGCTGTGGGTGGCCGCGAGCTTGGCCACCACCGGTTCTGTTTTTTTCCTTCCTTTTTTTGTTTTTTTTTTTACAGCTTTTTCTATTTTTATTTTTATTTTTGCTGACGTGGTGCCACATGTCTTAAGAAAAATAATTAAAAATGACACGTCAGCGCCACGTGTTTTCCATTAGTAAATCTAACGGTGTTAACTTTAGGACTCAAATGAACCATTTTGACAAGTTTTAGGTTTCAAATGAACTTTTTGCAAGTTTTAGGACTCAAATGCACTTTTGCGATAAGTTTTAGGACTTGTAGTGCACTTATCCCTATTTTATATGAATGGGACTAGAGTTAATCTCTCATACTTATTCATTTAAACTGGTCACTTTAATCCATGACAATAAGGAAACTAATTAAATTTTCAAAATCAGATGGAGTCAAATGACATATATACTTCAGCTAAGTTATGCTTTAGCTTGATTATCCAGAGCCCAAATCATAGATTATTAACAACGAACGTGGAAGTAGAGAGAACAAAAATAAAAAATTATCGAAATAGAATGTACGTGATGTCTCATTGTACCAATAAACAAGAAAGACAACACGAAAGCACACGAACTCACGTGACTTCTCACGTGCAAGCCATGCAGGAAGCGATATTTCAAGTGCAAAACTCTCGTTATAAATCTCCACTCCCGCTCGTCTTCTTCCTCGCTCGCTTCGAGATCGAGAGAGAGAGAGAGAGAGCAACCGAGGGAGGGAGAGTGCAGAGACTGAGCTGTCCCACCAACGCAAAGATGGAGCAATTCAAAGGCAAACCTCGCCTCCCTAAGTTCGCATCGCCGAAGCGATACGACATAAGGCTGAAACCCGACCTCACCACCTGCAAATTCGCCGGCTCCGTTGCCATCGACCTCAACGTCGTCAGCAAGACCAAATTCATCGTCCTCAATGCCGCCGACCTGTCAATCCAGAAAGAGACCGTTTCCTTCACCCGCAAAGCGTCCTCCTTCTATTCGTGGCTGGTTCCGGGAAGAACCGGTCCGGTTCTCGGTTCAGCACCATCGTCGTCTTCAGCAAATCTCTCTCTCTCTCCTTTGGCTGTTCTGAATTGTTTGTGGAAATGGTGGCAACGACTGTGGACCTGGTTTTTGAGTCTTCCGACACTTGGAGAACAATTGGGCACTAACGTTAGTACTGGAGAATCGCATCTCCTTTTCTTTTTCGCGTTGCCTATGTAGGCTTTGGTAGGAACCATCACTCGGTTTAGTCGTGAATTATTCATCTAAAGCAAAGCCTGCGACTTTGCATACCATTCGGGCTGTCAAAGAAGTGGGTCCAATCAGGTTGAAAATGGTCCGATTTATTTAACCTGTTTTGACCATTTATATACCGCACAAATGTAATGGTATAGCCAGTCTATACCCGACCAAACTCATATTACTAAAATACTTTAACATATGATCCAATTTATGAAAACTCATACTTATTCATGTAAAGCCTATTAAAATCCATATTTACCATGCATATGTGTTCTCAACTACTTATTTTTTTTTCATGTTTGCTTTACTCTTTCTGATTTTCTATGCATTTCGAAATATTTCTAATGCATTTTTTAATACGAAAAAAAAAATTCAGATTATGGGTTGGCCCATGGTGACGGCTATTGCTGTCAAGTTTTGAGATTGTAGTTTCTATCTTAGTCCGTGTCGATTGGTATGAAGAGGATTTGGTGGCGTAAAGTGACTTGACGACATTGAAATGCCGAGCAGGTGTTTGAGCCTTGTAAAGTTGACTTGGTTGATGAAGATGAGATACTGGTTTTGGAGTTCCCCGAGACGCTGCCCATTGGGATTGGAGTTTTGGCTATTGATTTCGACGGAATTCTTAACGATAAGATGAAAGGGTTCTACAGAAGGTAATTATTTTCTAGGAAACACAGAACATGATCTTCAGCATTATTTGGTTGTGATACAGGGATTGTAAAGCAATTGGTATTGCATACAATTTAATCAAATGGAGAACAAGCTTCATGCAACCACTTGCTTCCTCTGTTCCTTCTGTTCTAAATTTTCATCGGGTTTCTGCCCGGAATCATTTAAGACATCACTATGCATCTTCTATTAATAATTCTGAATCTATGCCTATCTGCTATACATTGACTAAGGGTAATTCTATACCAATTGTGAGATATGGCAATTTATTAGTTTTTTAGATGAATCACTGGATTATGAGATGTTAGCACGGTTAGTATTGTCACTTAATTTCTGATTTAAAAGAATATGTATGACTTTATTAGTCGTGGACGAAACTCACTCACTTGAGTTCCAATGTACTCTGTTCAGTACTTACGAGCACAACGGTGAGAAGAAGAATATGGCGGTTACTCAGTTTGAACCGGTCGATGCTCGGCGATGCTTTCCATGTTGGGATGAGCCTGCATGCAAGGTTCTTATCCTTCCTTTACGTGAGTGGTTTTTGTGCAACAGTCCTACCGATCTTCCCATGCTTATCATGGTGATACAAACCTCTGAGGGAGGTGTCATTCTTTTCCTCAGATGATTGATACACCCTCTATAGTTCCGCTAGTTTGGTCTATATGAGGTTACCAATCTCTTTAACGATCTGATTTTAAATACTGTTATGAACTTCATGGAATGTATTTTTTAGGTGGGCATTTATTGATATTACACAATTAGTTCACTTGACTTTGATGCATAATGTGACAGGCTACATTCAAGATTACTTTGGATGTGCCGTCTGATCTAGTGGCTCTCTCCAACATGCCAATTGTTGATGAAAAGGTGGAAGGACACGTTAAGACAGTTTTTTATCAAGAATCACCCATTATGTCGACTTACTTGGTCGCGGTTGTCATTGGGTTATTTGACTATGTCGAAGATCATACATCCGATGGTAAAGTCACTGAGTATTCCTTGCTCTCTTAAGAAATGTTGTTTATCTAGTGATTAGTGTGGAAAGCCTTGTGCACAAGGAAAGCCATTTTTTTTCTTCTGTTTTTGTCCAATTGTTCTTATATCTGCTTCATTGCCTTTGCAGGAGTAAAGGTGCGGGTATACTGTCAAGTCGGGAAGCAAAATCAGGGAAAATTTGCTCTAAATGTTGCTGTCAAGACGCTTGAATTATACCGAGAGTATGTCCTTACCAGATCTATATTGTCTGTCATTTGCGGCCTGCTGAACTCTTAGTAGTTTGCATTGGTTAGTACTCTTATATTCTGAGCACTTATGATCATTATCTGTAGTTGACTATCAGTAAATTGAATGAAATCCAGATACTTTGCTGTGCCATACGCTCTTCCGAAACTGGATATGATTGCTGTCCCAGATTTTGCTTATGGTGCCATGGAAAATTATGGTTTAGTTACTTATCGTGAAACAGCTCTACTCTACGATGAGCAGCACTCAGCAGCAGCTAACAAGCAGAGGGTAATGTAAATTACAATTTGCTGACTATCTTTCAATATCTAGTTCGGCCGTTCAAAGCTGGACAGTTTCATATGTGTGATCACCAATTTGCATAAACGTTTGATACTTTTGTGTGGCTTCTTTAAGGTCGCAACAGTTGTAACCCATGAACTGGCTCACCAGTGGTTCGGTAACCTTGTTACCATGGAGTGGTGGACTCATCTGTGGCTAAACGAGGGATTTGCTACTTGGGTAAGTGACCTTGCTTTATGTATTTTATTCTTCCCTACGAATAATGCATGGTTTATATGACGTGTACTTGGCTAGGTGAGCTACTTGGCTAATGATTGCCTGTTTCCTGAGTGGAAAATATGGACTCAGTTCCTTGAAGAATATACCGAAGGGCTGAGACTAGATGAGCTTGCTGAGTCGCACCCCATTGAGGTATGCAAAAACTTATTTTCCTTTTCTAAAGATATCCTTGCGCAGTAATCATTGGAGTACTTGAATTGAAGAAACTTTTCCTTTTCAGGTGGAGATTAACCATGCTAGTGAGATCGGTGAAATCTTCGATGCAATAAGCTATAGAAAGGGTGCATCTGTCATCAGGATGCTTCAGAGCTACCTTGGTGCTGAATGTTTTCAGGTAAATCTTTTACCTCTCAGCTGGTGATGATCTCTCAGTAACCGCCTGGAGAGTTCATGTAGATGACGTGAAATTTGTCATACATAAAGTGAATGAACCAGCTAGAAGGCCTTTCTATAAAAAATATCGACGAGTTCTCCAAGATAAAAGTGTATTGTCTTCTGGTGTATAATTTAATCAAGAGAATATGCTAGTTCTCGACATGGCGCTGATGAAGACATCTGCATCTCAAAAGCTTTACTAGCAGTTTCACTGACTCGAGCAAAAACAATGCAGTGAAATTTCTGAACTTGACTTAATTAGTAGACCCGATATTGGACGCTTAACTTGAGCTGGAATGCGCTTCACTTTTTTGTGCTGGCCTGATCAGACTATAAAATTCATGAGGTACTTAAGTCGCTTCGAATTGACTTCTTCTTCTTGATAGTATTGCCTAAACAAAGCCTCATTTAAACGTAGTCTCAACTTAAGCTCAGGTTCAAAATTTTTACGATACTTTATATAATTCACACGAACTTAAGTGCCCAAGCACTCAAGCTTGCAATTTACCACTTACGACTATATTTCAATTCATCCTTTTTTTCAAGGGTTTGATAATTAAACATTGAACGCATTTCAGATAATCGGAGTTGCCGGCTTTTTTTGAACAAGCTCATTCATTTGGGACTTGACACCAGACTTTTACAGCCCCCCAATCAGCAAATGCATTATGGCTTCATAAAACTACTGTGCTTAGTCAAATTTTAGATGCTTTAACATTAAACTTCTGCGCTGGTAATGGTTCTGTTTGATTTATTGGAATATAACAGAATTAAGCTGATGAGATTAAACTGTAAAGTGAAATAAGAAAGATTCTACGACTTATCTTGCATTTCTTCTGGTTAATTTGTTGAATTGCGGGTTCACAAAATGAACTTGCTAATTAAATCATCATCTATCTGAATTATTATTGATGCGAATGTTCTTCCGCCATGTTTTGCTGTGTATAGTACACTTTCATATCAGCCATCACTTGTTTTGGATTTTTTCGAAGATTTAACATGGACATCTGTCTGTGAAAATAGAGATCACTAGCTTCATACATAAAGAGGCATGCTTGGTCCAATGCAAAGACAGAGGACCTCTGGGCTGCCCTCGAGGAGGGATCAGGTGAACCCGTGAACAAGTTAATGAATTCGTGGACCAAGCAGAAAGGATACCCTGTGGTTTCCATCAAACTCAAAGATGACAAGTTAGAGTTTGAACAGGTTCTACAATGCTATTTCTTTGAAGTTTTGTGTTCTCTTGTACATTACCAATCTTCATACAGCGAACCAGCTCCAAACTGACATGACTTTGATAATAAATGGCAGTCACAATTTTTGTTAAGTGGCTCCCACGGGGATGGACAGTGGATTGTGCCAATAACATTTTGTTGTGGCTCATATGATGCGCGCCAAAGTTTTCTGTTGGAAACAAAATCCGCATCTATTGATTTACAAGAAAGTGGAGCTTGGATAAAAGTTAATGTGGACCAGACAGGTTTCTATAGGGTAAAGTATGATGAGGACCTTCAAGCTGAGCTAAGCTATGCCATAGTGAATAACATGTTATCTGCAACAGACAGATTTGGTAACTTTGTTATTTCTTCCAATATTAGAACATCTTCTGCCCGTCCCCATTTTTCATCTCTCTTCTTAACCTAAAATTCAGGCTAACCAACTTGTGGCATGCTTGCAACAGGAATACTGGATGATTCCTTTGCTCTCTGCGTGGCTCGCCAGCAGTCCTTGACTTCTTTGCTCACTTTAATGGCTGCTTACAGAGAAGAACTTGATTATACTGTGTTATCGAATTTGATAAGTGTATGTTCAGCTATAACTTTACTCTCACTTTACATATATAAAGTGAGATGATATATTCGAGACTGATTTTACTTCCTTCTTTGGCAGATATGTGGGAAAATTGCAAGAATTGCTGCAGATGCTACTCCTGAATTGACGAAATACTTTAAACATTTTTTTGTCGTTCTTTTCCAATACTCTGCAGAGTAAGTTCAGCTACTTCTACGCGTCTAGCATAGCCTTGCTGGTAGAATTTCGGATTTACATTTTACAGCTCTTACATCATGATAACGAATAAAGCTAAAAGGAAGAAGCTTCTTTGGCTAGGTAAATTAAATTCATTTTAAGAAATTGGAAGAATATACCAATTTTTTACCCGGATGTCTTGTAACTTTTAGATGGATTCTCTTAAGTAAGAGTGCTGGAAGGCTCTGCTGAATTTATGCTTAAACTTACTACGATAATTTTCTTTTCAACCTTTATTTCTTGATGCATTAGCCGGAAAACCATCTTGATGATCTGTTTCGAGGACAATATGTGTAGCTGTCTTTGGATGTGTAGTGAGAAATCTGCTTAAGTGATGTCCATGTTTCTAGAAATACTCTTAAGTCTCTAATAGACTCTTAGTGAAGTTTTGGATTTTAGACTACTCAATGTTCTAAAGAAATTATTTTCTATTAAAGTTTTATGTCAAGTTGTGATTGTGAAAAAGAGAGGCTCTATCATTAGCTTTTTCTGTTGCATTTTCCTGGCAGGAAGCTTGGTTGGGAGGCCAAAGATGGTGAGAGTCATTCAGATGCTATGTTGAGAGGACAAATTTTATCTGCCTTGGCAGAGTTTGGAGATGAATCCACACTGAAGGAGGCAAGCAGGCGCTTTCATGCATTCTTAAATGACAGGAGCACACCGCTTCTTCCTCCTGACATCCGAAGGGTAGTGCAAGCTGATCCGTTTTCTGTTACGTTGTACTTCTTCTTGTCCCATAGCCTCTAACTGCATGTATTTACCTGTTTTTACAGGCAGCCTATGTGGCAGTGATGCAAAATGTGAATGCATCAAACCGATCAGGTTTTGAATCTTTGCTGAGAGTCTACAGAGAGACTGACTTGAGCCAGGAGAAAACCCGTGTTTTAGGTGGATAAATGTCATTTGGGTGAGCGTTGCAACAGTCTGATACTCACCTTGCAACAATCTTCCTTATTTTTTCGGTCTTTGTAGGTTCATTGGCCTCTTGTCCAGATTCAAATATCATCCTTGAAGTGCTCGACTTCTTATTGTCTCCTGAGGTACTGTGGCTTGTGTACTAGTTGAATATACATATGTTACGTTAGTTCCTTGAAGTCTCCTTTATTCAGTTCGCCTTTTGTTTGATCGAAAAGGAAGAAGCTAAAGTTTCACGCCATTGCTTTTGATTAGGTTCGCAGTCAAGATGCTGTTTTTGGGCTTGCTGTTTGCTGGGAAGGACGTGAAACCGCTTGGAATTGGCTGAAGGTAATTCCGTTAGTGCCAGCGGCATATTGACTTCTTATTTGTCATACTTAAACGAGTCGATGATGCTTTCCTTGAATTTGAGCTGATATAAGTTAGATTGCTTTTGGCTTATTGCAAAATCTACAATTGTAATGAAGAATTGAGAGCATTTGTAACTGTCTCCTATTCTTTAATTTGCTGCTTGTGGTTTTTCAACAGTTTTTGCTTGTAACAAATAACATTTGATGCTTTCTGCCTTATCCAATGTGGCATTCTTCTCTAATATATCAATCATTGATTGCAGGAAAACTGGGAATACATTTCAAAAACATGGGGTTCTGGGCTTCTCATCAGACGGTCTGTCAGTTCAATTGTCTCACCGGTATGTCATCCCATCACCCGTGTGCCTGCGTGTGTTCGTGTGGGTTCAAAAATCTTAAAAAGCAACATCCTCATCACATATACAGCTTTAGCTTGATACTTCTTCATCGCAACCCCCACTCAACCCCCCAATAAAAGGGGAAGGATGCTTTGGTCAAAAATGAACGAATAGTTCGCTCTGTATTCATCGCAAAAGCTGTGTGTTTTCAAGGATTGAATGTTCTTTGATAAGGTGTTTTACCCTTCTGTCTGTTCTTATGGGACAAGCGTGGTCAATTCCTTGAGTCCCCCTGCTTTTTCATCCTTTGTCTAGTTTGCATCATATGAGAAAGCCAAGGAAGCGGAGGACTTCTTCGCGACCCACTCGAAGCCTTCCATTGCAAGAACACTGAAGCAGAGCATTGAGCGGGTGAACATCAATGCACAATGGGTTCAAAGCATTCAGAACGAAGAACATCTCGCCGAGGCGGTGAAGGAGCTGCCATCTTTTATTTGGGTTTGATGCTAATTGTTTGTCAGCAAAACATGTGAAGTGACTTTTCATGTCTGTCTCTCCTGAACTTTTACCTCAATGGTTGCGAATGCAATAAACATGCTCATGCTTCAAGTGTGTGAATGTTCAATCCATTCTGCCATTGCTCCAAAGGGCGAGACTTCAAGATTTGCGACTCTCAAACGTACAGTCCCTCGAGGAGCGAGCAAATGACATCAAGTCCGGCTGAACCGAATACTTCTCTTTTCCCTTCTGATTGGCCAGTCATGAATGGTTAATGAAATTGTAGCAATGGCCCAACGCAAGCCCAATCATTTTTCTTTCTCCTCCTTCATTTAGTGCAAGTGAGCGTAAAGGGAAGAGGAGATAGGACTCGGCGACAAAAACAAGGAAAAATAAAGAAGCGTCCGTGAAGAGGAGAAAAGGGGAAAAGAGAGAGTGTAGGAAAAATTTTTGCGAGTAGCCGTTCCAAACATCCCGACGAGTCAAATCAACTTCGAATTGCAACACTTGGTAAGTATTCAAGCCCATTATTCGTCTAATCGGGAGTAATTTTCGAAATTAGGTTATAAATTCGGAGTTATGTGAATTTTGAGTTATGAAGTCCAATTTTGGAGTTACTAAATTGATTTCCAAGTAGATTTATATGAGGATGGTGGTGGGGGGCATTGTGCAGTTGTAGCTTGACAAAAATTGATTTCGAAGTGTGATTTGATCGGAACAAATTTCTGAAATTTTACGTGCAAGTTACGCTAAGAGACAATACGCGTAAGGGACAAAAATAAATAGTTGTTATAAACGAGTTTCTTTGTTATTGATGGTAGATTTATTATTATTGATTATTGATATGATATTTAAAGAGTTATGATGTGAAAAGTTATAGTCCACTTTTGATATTTTACGTATATTGTATTCTAGATTTGGGATTAATGAGTTATGATATCGGTTTATAACTGTGCATAGTAGATGCTTAATCTACTTTGAAAAGATATACTACCCACTAAGCTGTGATTGTTGTTCATTTCATTCATCTTACTTACTTTTCAGGTTTTTCAACTAGACGCAAGTAAGACGAGAGCATTTACATTATTAGAAGGACATTTTGATAGTGGGATTTTCAGGTATAAGTTATTTATGTTTAAGATGAACTTGTGAGTTTAGTAGTCAGGTTGAGATGTATATATCTTTTTGATGGATCATAGAAACTTTGATATTGTAAATAAATGACTCTTTATCAAATATATAGTGATGTATATATTTCAATTCCAGGTTGATGATGGTTATGTCTATATCCTTTGGATGAAAGGACAGCTGTATCATTACCCCTATACTTATAGAGTTGGGGGTGTGAAAGAAATTATCATTGTGAAAACTAGTAATTCAACTGCCTATGAGTCCTATCTTATGGCCCACATTGCAAGAGAACTCATATGTCTTGTTGCAATTGAGCACTGCTAAAACGTCGAAGATATTAACTAGTAAACATAACACAAAATCCTTATCGAACCCTCTAGGTCTACCCAACTATGATGAATCAGATTGCTCGTGATGCCAAAACAGCGAGGTCATCACGATCTCAGTCACTACAACCAATATAGTTACAGTGTACTAAAGCCAGTGATAGGCAGTGTGTAACAAGGGAGCATGTTCCCACGGTACATTAAGAACAATACTCTTGTACATCATATATCCCCAGAGGTAAAAACATAGGGGCTAATCTTATCCGACCATATGTAGCTTTATATTCTACAGTCAAAGAACAACAATCAATATTAAGAAGTCAGGAAAATTACCAAAATATTTGTAAACCTATTGTAAAGATGTCAATTCAGTCAAAAACATTTCGATTTAGCCAATTTAGGTTTGAACTTTTTGGCAATTTGCTAACGTAGTCCTCATGGCCAATTTTGGCCAAAATTCGCTAACATAAATGACATTTGTCCTATGTGACACAGCTGACCCTAATGTGGATAATTTTGCATTTTTTTAATGTTTTTCCTTTTCTTTTCTCTCCTTTTACTTTTTTTTTTTCTAATTTCCCTCCGCCATTTCGTGGCTTCAGCAAAGGTTGCCGACCACAGGTGAGGGCCGTGACATCCTCGCTTGGCCTAGATCTGGCAAAGAGGACTGCAACGCTCTCACCCAGTGCTACCGAGGGTTGCTGGCCTATTGTAAAAAACAAATAAAGAAAATAAAGAAAAAATAAAAAAAAATTCTGAAAACATTAAAAAAATGGCAAGCATTGACCACGACTTGCCACCCATGTTAGCGATTTCTAGTTAAAATTGACTGGAAGAACTACATTATCAAAATGTTATAGACTAAATTGGCCAAATTAAAAGGGTTGTGATTGAATTGGTATCCTATAATAGGTTTATGACTTTCTTGGAAATTATCCTTTAAGATGCAAACATACTAATCATGTCCAGCTCTTGAACTTCCTTCGGGCATTTTTGGTTCACTTTGAC
This sequence comes from Syzygium grande, assembly GCA_024733475.1. Lineage (NCBI taxonomy): Eukaryota > Viridiplantae > Streptophyta > Magnoliopsida > Myrtales > Myrtaceae > Syzygium > Syzygium grande. Next base: position 7,875,280 of record JAMXDD010000008.1, read on the forward strand.
TTGATGTTTCTTTTGGGGAAATGGAGGTGAGATTAATGGACGAACGAGATAACTAAAAAAGAAATGGAATGATCAGCTCCATAACTCTATCGAATTCAATCAAAAGTATGTATGGAAATGTGGCGATCTTATAAAATCTAACGCAGATTCGGCCCATCCCATCGTGCATGACATTTGACTATGTCATGATATTTCTAATAAATTTAAGGGTGAATCATAGAAGTAAATCAATGAAAGGTCCCCGTTGTGTTAGAAAGGTTGCAATGCATCTAGAGAGGACACAGAGCATACCAAATTGAAAGAAACCTGTCATGAGAGCATCATGACAACATACATAAATGGCTTCACCTGTTCAAATGAAAGAATTTACTATAATTGAAACATGCACGAATAAAAAGCTGGCTTAGGTGAGAGATGTTACAAATAGAAGACTCATTAATAAGCATTACAATCTTGATCTGACAATAGAATAACGTATGCGACTTCCATCAGAGACTCAAAATGCAAGTTAAGCAAGAGCATCTAGTACCAAGTACTTTGAGTGGTGTGTTAGCTTCACCTATGCTAATTCCTTCATGTGAATATCCAATAAGAAGCAACACAAACTGCTCAAGAAAGAGATGAAATTTCCTTTTGCATATATTCCCTATCTTCTCTTAAGGTTGTCTGATTCTTTAACTCCTTTCGTTGCTTTGCTCCTGTGGAACCGTGTTCCATAAAAAGATCAGGTAACCTATGTTAGAACAATCATTTAATGGTAGCTAGCAAGTATTTTCCATTTTTTCCTTTTTTTTTTTTTTCTGAATTTTATCTGTACAATGTTATCGCAAAATTTATATTTGAGAGCTATTACATTTAGGGAGGATTTTGGATACTTTATTGATGTATGATATGATGTTGTCTCAATGTGCAAATAGTTAATTCGGCTTATTATATCCTTTTATCAATGTAATGAATTGATGGAAGAGGGTCAAGAGACTACCAATTTAAGCATGAGCTCATGTTTTCTAGGTTTTCAACTATGTTGGGTTTACATTGCATAGAGTATTAATATATGAAGGCGACTACAGAATAGTTCATCTCTCGCAGTTAATCATTTAACTAATCATACTATATTATTAGTGGCAATAATTTTTGGGATCAAATCTTGATTACAAAATATTCTACGTTAACCAAACCGATAGATTACCATAATGATCCTCTTAATTCACAATAAAAAGTAAATTAAATTTTCAAAATTAGATGGAGTCAAATGATGTATGTAATTTAGCTTAATTAATCAAAGTCCAAATCATTGACCAACGTGAAGTAAAGTGAACAAAAATCAAAATTTGTCGAAATAGAATGTGCATGACATCACCACCGCCACCCAGGTGGCGGAAATTTGAAGCCTCTTCTCTTTCTCGCAAAAGGTTGAGTGTTCAATCCGGCGCGCCGCAGGTGACTTAACCGTGGCACGTGTGTGGTGGCTAGCACGTGTCGCCCCTGTTTTTTACTCCCCTCGGTCGGCCGCAGGAGTTCCCTGGGTTAAAAAAAAAAAAAAAAAAATGTGCGTGACATCACATTCTACCAATGAACAAGAGAGACAACATGGAAGCCCACGAACTCACATGACTTCTCACGTGCAAGCCATGCAAGAAGCAATTTTTCAAATGCAAAACTCACGTTATAAATCTCCGCTCCCGCTCGTCTTCTTCCTCGTTCGCTTCGAAATCGAGAGAGGGAGGGAGGAAGGAAGGGACTGACCTGTGACGTCGCCGCACAAAGATCCCATCAACGCAAAGATGGAGCAATTCAAAGGCCAACCTCGCCTCCCTCAGTTCGCGTCGCCGAAGCGATACGAAATAAGGCTGAAACCCGACCTCGCCACCTGCACATTCGCCGGCTCTGTCGCCATCGACCTCGACATCATCAGAGAGACCAAATTCATCGTCCTCAATGCCGCCGACCTGTCAATCCAGAACGAGACTGTTGCCTTCACCAGCAAAGCGTCCTCCTCCTGCTCGAGGCCATCGTCATCTTCAACAAATCTCTGTCTCTTTCCTTCGGCTGTTCTGAATTGTTTGTGGCAATGTTGGCGACGACTTTGGACCTGCCTTTTGAGCCTACAGAAACTTGGAGAACGATTCGGCGCCGATGTTAGTAATGGAAAATCACATCTCATTTCTTTTTCGCGTTGCCTATCTAGGCTTTGATTGTGAGAGAATTCGCAATAGCTGATTTTGTTAGGAGCTATCACTTGGTTTAGTCGTGAATTATTCATCTAAAGCAAAGCATTAGACTTTGCATAATTCCAGCCTTCTTAGAAGTAGGGCCGTCAAATGAATGGGTCAAGTCATGTCGTGTAAAAAATGGTCCGACCCATTTAACCGGTTTTGATTGACTTATATATAATAAAAATCTAGTGTCTCATAGCTAGTTGTACCCGACTCGAACCATATTACTGAAATACATCTATATTTAATCCAATTTATGGAAAATTCGTACCCACTCATTTAAAGCCCATTAAAATCCATATTTATGGTGCATATGTATTCTTAACTACTTTTTTTTTCCATGTTTGCTTTACTCTTTCTAATTTTTTAGGCATTTCGATAGTTTTCTAATTCTAGTGATGAATGCATTTTAATGTGAAAAAAAAATTGAGATTATGGGTTGGCTCATGGTGACGGCTATTGTTGTCGAGTTGTGAGATTGTAGTTTCTATATTAGTCTGTGTTGATTGGTATGAAGAGGATTTGGTGGCGTAAAGTGACTTGACGACATTGAAATGCCGAGCAGGTGTTTGAGCCTTGTAAAGTTGACTTGGTTAAGGAAGACGAGATATTGGTTTTGGAATTCCCCGAGACGCTGCCTACTGGGATTGGAGTTCTGGCTATTGATTTTGACGGAATTCTTAATGATAAGATGAAAGGGTTCTGCAGAAGGTAATTATTTTCTTGGAAACACAGAACACGCATGATAACCTTCAGCAGTATTTGGTTGAGAAACAGGAATTGTAAAGCAACTGGGATCGCGTCCAATTTAATCAAATGGAGAACAAGCTTCATGCAACCACTTGCTTCCTCTGCTATTTCTGTTCTAAAGTTCATCGGGTTTCTGCCCTGCATCATTTAGGGCATCACGATGCATGTTCTATTAGTACTTCTGAATCTATGCCTTTCTGCTATACATTGACTAGAGGTAATCTATACCAATTGTAAGATATGCTAATTTATTAATTTTTGGATGAATTACTGGATGATGAGATGTTAGCACGGTTAATAATGTCACTTAATTTCTGATTTAAAAGAATATGTATGACTTTATTAGTCGTGGACGAAACTGACTCACTTGAGTTTCAATGTACTCTGTTCAGTACTTACGAGCACAACGGTGAGAAGAAGAATATGGCGGTTACTCAGTTTGAACCAGTCGATGCTCGCGATGCTTTCCATGTTGGGATGAGCCTGCATGCAAGGTTCTTATCTTTCCTTTACGTGAGTGGTTTTTGTGCAGCTGTCCTATCGATCTTCCAATGCTTATCATGGCTGTACAAACCTCTGAGGGAGGTGTCATTCTCCTCAGATGATTGATACACCCTCAATAGTTCCGCTAGTTTGGTCTATATGAGGTTACCAATATCTTTAATGATCTCATTTTAAACACTGTTTTGAACTTCATGAAATGTATCTTTTAGGTGGGCATTTATTGATGTTACACGATTAGTTCACTTGACTTTGATGCATGGTGTGACAGGCTACATTCAAGATTACTTTAGATGTGCCATCTGATCTAGTAGCTCTCTCCAACATGCCAATTGTTGATGAAAAGGTGGAAGGACACGTTAAGACAATTTTTTATCAAGAATCACCCATTATGTCCACGTACTTGGTTGCGGTTGTCATTGGGTTATTTGACTATGTCGAAGATCATACATCTGATGGTAAAGTCACCGATTAATTCTTTACTCTCTTAAGAAATGCTGTTCATCTAGTGCACAACGAAAGCCTTTTTTTCCCTTTTGTTTTGTTCTTATATCTGCTTCATTGCCTTTGCAGGAGTAAAGGTGCGGGTATACTGTCAAGTCGGGAAGCAAAATCAGGGAAAATTTGCTCTAAATGTTGCTGTCAAGACGCTTGAATTATACCGAGAGTATGTCCTTATCAGATCTATATTGTCTGTCATTTGCGGCCTGCTGAACTCTTAGTAGTTTGCATTGGTTAGTACTCTTATATTCTGAGCACTTATGATCATTATCTGTAGTTGACTATCAGTAAATTGAATGAAATCCAGATACTTTGCCGTGCCATACTCTCTTCCGAAACTGGACATGATTGCTGTCCCAGATTTTGCTCATGGTGCCATGGAAAATTATGGTTTAGTTACTTATCATGAAATGGCTCTACTCTACGATGAGCAGCACTCAGCAGCAGCTAACAAGCAGAGGGTAATGTAAATTACAATTTGCTGACTATCTTTCAATATCTAGTTCGGCCGTTCAAAGCTGGACAGTTTCATATGTGTGATCACCAATTTGCATAAACGTTTGATACTTTTGTGTGGCTTCTTTAAGGTTGCAACAGTTGTAACCCATGAACTGGCTCACCAGTGGTTCGGTAACCTTGTTACCATGGAGTGGTGGACTCATCTGTGGCTAAACGAGGGATTTGCTACTTGGGTAAGTGACCTTGCTTTATGTATTTTATTCTTCCCTGTGAATAATGCATGGTTTATATGACGTGTACTTGGCTAGGTGAGCTACTTGGCTAATGATTGCCTGTTTCCTGAGTGGAAAACATGGACTCAGTTCCTACAAGAATCTACCGAAGGGATGAGACTGGATGAGCTTGCTGTGTCGCATCCCATTGAGGAAAGCAAAAAAATTTTTTCCTTCTCTAAAGATATCCTTGTGCAATAAGCACTCAAGTATTTGAATTGAAGAAACTTTACCTCTTCAGGTGGAGATTAACCATGCTAGTGAGATCGATGAAATCTTCGATGCAATAAGCTATCAAAAGGGTGCATCTGTGGTCCGGATGCTTCAAACCTATATTGGTGCTGAATGTTTTCAGGTAATTCTTTTACCTCTCAGCTTGTGGCGATCTCTCAGTAACTGCCTGGAGAGTTCATGTAGATGACATGTGAAATTTGTTTTATATAAAGTGAATGAACCAACTAGAAGGCCTTTCTATAAGGAACATTGAGGAGTTCTACAAGATAAAAGTGAACCGTCTTCTGCTATATAATTTAATCAAGAGAATATGTTAGTTCTTGACATGATGCTGATGAAGACATCTGCATCTCAAAAGCCTTACTAGCAGTTTCACTGACTCGAGCAGAAACAATGTAGTGAAATTTCTGAACTTGATTTAATTAGTAGACCCAATATTGGACGCTTAACTTGAGCTGGATTGCACTTCACTTCTTTGCGCTCGCTTGATGAGACTATAATTTAATCAAGAGGATATGTTAGTTCTTGACTCGACGCTGATGAAGACATCTGCATCTCAAAAGCCTTACTAGCAGTTTCACTGACTCGAACAGAAACGATGTAGTGAAATTTCTAACTTGATTTAATTAGTAGACCCAATATTGGACGCTTAACTTGAGCTGGATTGCTCTTCACTTCTTTGCGCTCGCCTGATGAGACTATAAAATTGATGAGGTACTTAAATCACTTGGAATTGACTTCTTTTTCTTGATTGTATTGCCTAAACGAAGCCTTCATTTAGACGTAGTATCTACTTAAGCTCAGGTTCAAAATTTTTGTTGTACTTTATATACTTCACGTGCTACTTAGTGTCAGAGCACTTAAGCTTGCAATTTTCCACTTATGGTAATGATATCCTTTGAGACCCCCATCAGCAATGCACTATGGCTTGATAAAACTGCTGTGCTTAAGCACTTTTTAGATGCTTTAATAATAAACTCCCGGCTCATAATGGTAGGTTTGATTTTTATGGAATATAACAGAATGAAGTTGATGAGATTAAACTGTATAAGTGAAATAAGAAAGATTCTACGACTTTGTTCATATCTTTTGGTTAATTTGTTTAATTACGGGTTCACAAAATGAACTTGCTAATTAAATCGTTATCCATCTGAATTATTATAGATGTGCATGTTCTTCCACCATGTTTTTCTGTGTATAGTACACTTTCATATCAGCCATCACTTGTTTTGGATTTTCTCGAAGATTTAACACGGACATCTGTCTGTGAAAATAGAGATCACTAGCTTCGTACATAAAGAGGCATGCTTGCTCAAATGCAAAGACAGAGGACCTCTGGGCTGCCCTCGAGGAGGGATCAGGTGAACCCGTGAACAAGTTAATGAATTCGTGGACCAAGCAGAAAGGATACCCTGTGGTTTCCATCAAACTCAAAGATGACAAGTTAGAGTTTGAACAGGTTCTACAATGCTATTTCTTTGAAGTTTTGTGTTCTCTTGTACATTACCAATCTTCATACAGCGAACCAGCTCCAAACTGACATGACTTTGATAATAAATGGCAGTCACAATTTTTGTTAAGTGGTTCCCACGGGGTTGGACAGTGGATTGTGCCAATAACATTTTGTTGTGGCTCATATGATGCACGCCAAAGTTTTCTGTTGGAAACAAAATCCGCATCTATTGATTTAGAGGAAAGCGGAGCTTGGATAAAAGTTAATGTGGACCAGACAGGTTTCTATAGGGTAAAGTATGACAAAGACCTTCAAGCCAAGCTAAGATATGCCATAGAGAATAAAATGTTATCTGCAACAGACAGATTTGGTAACTTTGTTATTTCTTCCAATATTAAAACATCTTCCGCCCGCCCCTATTTTTCATCTCTCTTCTTAACCTAAAATTCAGGCTAACCAACTAGTGGCATGCTCGTAACAGGTATACTGGATGATTCCTTTGCTCTTTGTATGGCTCGCCAGCAGTCCTTGACTTCTTTGCTCACTTTAATGGCTGCTTACAGAGAAGAACTTGATTATACTGTGTTATCGAATTTGATACGTGTATGTTCAGCTATAACTGTAATCTCACTATATATATATTGCATGCGTCTGAACTTGGATTGGGAGAGATTCTTACTATGGATTTTCATTGAGATGATGTATTCGAGACTGATTTTACTTCCTTCTTTGCAGATAAGTTACAAAATTGCAAGAATTTCTAAAGATGCTACTCCTGAATTAATGGATTACATTAAAGAATTTTTTGTCGGTCTTTTCCAGTACTCTGCAGAGTAAGTTCAGTTACTCTTATGCATCTAGCGTAGCCTTGTTGTTAGAATTTCGGTTTACATTTTACAGCTCTTACATTATGATAACGAATGAACCAAAATGAAGAAACTTCTTTGGGTGGGTAAATTATATTCATTTCAAGAAATTGGAAGAATTTACCTTTCTTTTTGCCTGGATGTCTTTTTATCTTTAAGATGGATTCTCTTAAGTAAGAGTGCTGGAAGACTGCTGAATTAATGCTTAAACATATTAATGATAATTTTCTTTTCTACCTTTATTTCTCTATGCATTAGCCGGAAAACCATCTTGATGATCTGTGCAGAGGTTAATTTGTCTAGCTATCTTTGGATGTGTAGTGAGAAAGCTGCATAAGTGATATCAAAGTTTCAAGAGATACTATTGTCTTCGATAGACTACTGTAAAGTTTTGAATTTTAGACTACCTAATGTTCTAAAGATATTATTTTCTGTTAAATTTCTATGTCAAGATGTGATTGTGAAAAAGAGAGGCTCTATCATTGGCTTTTTTTTGCTGCATTTTCCTGGAAGGAAGCTTGGTTGGGATGCCAAAGAGGGTGAGAGTCATTTAGAAGCTATGTTGAGAGAACAAATTTTATCTGCCCTGGCAGAGTTTGGAAATGAACCCACACTGAAGGAAGCAAGCAGGCGCTTTCATGTATTCTTAGATGACAGGAGCACACCTCTTCTTCCTCCTGACATCCGAAGGGTATTGCAATCTGATGCATTTTCTGTTACCTTGTACTTATACATGTCCAATAGCCTCTAAATGCATGTATTTACCTGTTTTTACAGGCAGCCTACGTGGCATTGATGCAAACTGTGAATGCATCAAACCGATCAGGTTTTGAATCTTTGCTGAGAGTCTACAGAGAGACTGACTCGAGCCAGGAGAAAACCCGCATTTTAGGTAGATAGATGTCATTTGGGCGAGCGTTTGCAACTGTCTGATACTCACCGTGCTATAATCTTCCTTCTTTTCTCGGTCTTCGTAGGTTCATTGGCCTCTTGTCCAGATCCAAATATCATCCTCGAAGTGCTCGACTTCATATTGTCTCCTGAGGTACTCTGGCTTGTGTACTAGTTGAATATGCGTGTCATGTTAGTTCCTCGAAGTCTCCTTTATTCACTTCACCTTTTGTTTGATCCAAAAAGGAAGAAACTAAAGTTTCGCGCCTTTGCTGTTGCTTAGGTTTGCACTGTCTCTGGGTTTGCTGTTTGCTGGGAAAGGACGTGAAACCGTTTGGAATTGGCTGAAGGTAATCCCGTTAATGCCAGTGGAACATGTCGACTTCTTATTTATTTTATTTAAATGGGTCAATGATGTCTTCCTTGGATTTGAGCTAATATAAGTCTAGATTGCTTTTGGCTTATTGCAAAATCCACAATTGAAATGAAGAATTGAGAGCATCTATTCTTTTTGTTGCTGCTTGTGGTTTTTCAAGAGTTTTTGCTTGTACCAAATAACATTTTATGCTTTCTGTCGTATCTAATATGGCATTCTTCTCTAATATATCAATCATTGATTGCAGGAAAATTGGGCATACATTTCAAAAGCACAGGATTCTGGGTTGCACATCGAATGGTTTGTCAGTACATTTGTCACACCGGTATGTCATCCCATCAGCCGTGTGCCTATTTGTGTTCGTGTGGGTTCAAACATCTTACAAGCAACTTTCTCATCACATATACTCATTGCAATGGTAATAATGTTCTTTGATACGGTAAAAATGAACGAGGGGTTCGCTCTGTACTCACGGCAAAAGCTGCGTGTCTTCAAGGATTGAATGTTTTTTGATACGGTATCTTTCCCTTCTGTTTGTTCTTATGCAAAAAACGCGGTCAATTCCTTGAGTTCCCCTGCTTTTTCATCATTTGTCTAGTTCGCATCATTTGAGAAAGCCAAGGAAGTGGAGGACTTCTTTGCGACCCGGTCAAAGCCTTCTATTGCAAGAACGCTGAAGCAGAGCATTGAGCAGGTGAACGTCAATGCATATTGGGTTCAAAGCATTCAGAACGAAGAACATCTTGCTGAAGTAGTGAAGGAGATGACACAAAGGAAGTACTAGGATTCTGTTTTTTTTATGGTTTGATGCTCAACTGTTTGTCAGCAAAACATGTGAAGTGACATTTCATCTGTGTCTTTCCCGAACTTACCTCAATAGTTGCGAATTTAATAAACAGGCTCATGCTTCTAGTGTCAGAATGTTCAATCCATTCTGTCACGGCCCCAAAGCGCAAAATCTGCCACTCTCGAACGTACATTTTCTAGACGAATGAGCAAATCTATTAAGTCCAGCTAAGCCCAATGCTTCTCTTTACCCTTTGATTAGCCCAGTAATGAATGGCTAAATGAAACTATCATTGCCCAAATCCAGTAATACAACGCCTAGGAGTCCTACCCTATGGCTCGCACCGCAACAAAACTCATATGGTGTCTTGTTGCAGATGAGCACTGCTAAAACGACGAAGAAATTAACTAGTAGAGCTACTCTTTCTCTGCACTTGCAAAGCAACCTAAAAGTCTGGCATTGCGAACATGGAAGAGTGTGAAAACTCGGGGAAGAGGTATTCACCAATTTCAAGCTATTACTCTGCATCAGAATTGCTCTTTCGATTCATGTTCATGTACCCTGCATTACTAACACAACACAAAATCCTCATCAAACCCTCAGATCTACCCAACTAGGACGAATTTATTTGCTTGCAATGTCAAAACAGCAAGGTCATCACAATCTCAGTCACTACAACCAATATTAGCTGCCATGTACAGAAGCCAGTAATACGCAATGTGTAACAAGGAAGCATGTTCCCACAGTACATTAAGAACAATACCCTTGTAAATCGTAGAGCCCGGGGATAAAAACATAGGGGCTAATCTTATCCAACCTTATGCAGCTTTATATACTACAGTCAAAGAACAAGAATCAATATTAAGAAGCCGGTATACGAATCATGTCTTGCTCTTGAACTTCCTTTGAGCTTTCAAATCTACAACAATCACCGTGATGTTGTCCTTGCTTCCCTTTTGGAGAGCACACTTGGAAAGGTACTCAGCTGCCGCTTGAGCTGCGGGGTCCACCACCTGGCCCCTATTGGGAAGGTGTGTGGCCCCATTCCTCTTGTGCCATAGGAGTAATCTCTTTCGAGCCAAATCACATACCTCCTCATTTGTCATCACATCCCATAAACCATCACTTGCCAAAACAAGGCATTCATCTTCCCTTGTTCGGGGAACGAACAAGACTTCTGGTTCTGGGATGATCCAAGGTTTCAGGTATCTATCACCTACAGTCCAAAAAGATAGTCCCACTCAGCAATCAATCAGGTAGCACACATATCTGTACAACTTTGAGATTTCATATCTATCTTACTACTAGGTTGTGTCAATTCAGAGTCATTTTATGACCTTAGGTCAAGTTATAGTATTGCAGAATCCTGAATGAATATGAAATTTCATATTTCAGAGTAGAAACATTGAGCACAAATGATCCTCCAAATGGAACTCCCGACCATAGAGCATGTGAAAATCAATTTATAACTGGAAAGGAAGCCAATGAACTCCTTCAAGACAAGAAACATTGAGTAAAACACAGAACTCCACGGAAGAGTGCTAAGAAAATTTGTAAAATTGAGATGCTTAATTAACAAAGCGGTGCCAGAACAAGTCCATTACTAAAGAGTGAGGACAATTTCTAGCTGGCCCAGTCTTCACAAGATGAGTTTAAAAAAAATTAACATGACTAAGACCAATCAAAGTGAGGGGTCACAACTAAACCATAGACACTTTTTACAGCATAAGCTCATATACTTTGATGGACCTATGTTATAGCACTGGATGGTTTCTAGTTTCGACATTCATCACAAAAAGTCTTATATCAATGTTTTGGACAGACTTTTAACTTAAACACGGAGAGGAGAGACTGGATCAAACACAGAGATTATCATCACAAGAACTCCGACTTATAGCCAGCGAGTAAAAGGACATTTCGCTGGGATAGGATCACATTTCTTTTCTGACTAAACAAGCTGAGTACAGCCATTTGATCCATATTGATACGTAGACATCCTCCACAGATATGCTCTTCAACATCATGATCATGATAAGAGAAAAAAGTCGGCAATTTAAGTCCCATCTAAACTGGGAAACCGAGGGAAAAGAGAAAGATCAGATAGATAAATTAAGCCCTTTTTTACATGTAAATGTAATATCAAAAAGAGGCTACGAAGAAGTTGCTTACCAATAGACCTTGACATTGCCAGAACACCAAAGACGCGATGGCCGTTCCACTGGATCACCTTTCCTCCGGCTGCTTCGATCCTAGCATATTCATCTTCCCGATTTGGCTGCCACAGCATGATTAACCAAAATAAAATTAAAGAAACTAACAAGTTTTGATCATGTACATGGTCAACAGGAGGTTTCTTACCTTATGATCCACTGACAGTGCAATGGGTTCTTTTCCACGATAAAGAACTGCTCTGGAATCTCCACAATTTGCCACAACAATATGTGATGAACAGATTATGGCAACAACAGCAGTAGAGCCGACTGTCTCCGGGGCAACGGGTTCAGTGCTGGCTTTGCCGCTGACTTCCGCATCGACCTTAACAAAGCAATTTGTAAATGCCTTCCTCCATAATTCTTGGCAACCGTCCATAAAATTTCCATTAGTTAAGTGATCCCTGAAAAACTCTATTTCCTCAGCCAATGCTGAATGAACACGCTCTCGACAGTAATTTGCAACCTAAAAATAAACAAAAGAAAACTCAATAAGTAACAAACATCGTAGAGGTACAATTTTCTTTTCTACAAGTTGGTTGCTGAAATTACATAAATACTCCAAAACAGACAACCCGATAAAAAAGGTAGATTAATCATGACTAAAAGATGGAAAACCTTGGCTGTAAATTATTCAGATAAAACATAAAAATGAAGTACCTGCAAACCTCCATGTCCATCATAGACTCCGAAGAAATGAGCAGTCTGCTGACTCACATAATCACTGATTCCGTCAAGGGCTGGACCACCAACCAGCATCTGGATAGGAATCTTTAGAAACTGAGGCACAACTGCAACTGCGTCTTCCATCTCAGGTCTCCTGCCGCACAGCGAAGTGAATCCCCAAAGGGGCACATATTCCACCTCAAAAACACTTCGGCCAACGGTCGCACTCAGTTGTTTGCCTAGGGGCAACTGAACCACAACAGCAGAAGATTGGGAACTCAAACTGTTCCTGATATCTTCCTCGAGGCTCACTGCAACAGAGAGAGGTCCATTGGTCATCTCCCTCTCAACATTCACCTCCTCCACTTCAGGCACCTTGGCAAGAATTTCAACACTGCAAACACTCTTCTCAACATCTAAGCACCTAGGTGTTTCTATTTCAGAATTAGCATCAACAATTAGGAAGTCCTCCGCACATAAGCTACTAGTCTCACTTGTCACTGAAAGAGAACATGAGCTTTCAAGGAATCGATCACCCTCCAACGATAAGGAATCATCTTCACTTTCTTGGGCTATCACATCACCGGTAGCAATCCAGTCAGTTTTGTCGTCAGTTATCATATCCAGCAAAGGTATTTCATTACCTTTTTCCTCTCCCGGAATTGACACTGCTACAATCCTAACCTCATTATCCAAATCACCACAGCTAGAGTCATCTTCTTCACCAGAAGCCACCTCTGTTGTATCCTTCATCACAGAATCGGATAGTGAATCCGAAGTATCCGCCATCAAATTTAACCTTGACATATCCATGTGGCTTACCCTTCTTGTATGATCAGAGTTTGAATTATCTACTCTAAATAGCACCAAATCCGCCAGAGACATCTCCTACATCAAAACCCTTCGCCTGACCAAAGAAAAAGTCTCCCTCAAACCCCTCAGAAAGTAAACAACCTTCCATTTTTCAACTAAATCATCAACTTCATCACTCTCTAAGAAATATTCAGAAAGATAATTTGCACTATTCAATTGTCCATTTTCCATGCCCAAGACCCAACACCAGGGAAGCAGCTACTTCATGCTTGCCGACATTGAAGTTGGTGAAAAGTGTTGAGAAATGCAACAGGGTAAGTATAATCTGGACCAGTAGAGAATTTAAACCAGACAGGCACGTTAGACCTCTAATAAAGCCTTATCAACTTCCCCTTCCCTGGAGTCTTCTTTATCCGCATCCATCAACCACAATGAAAGCGAAATACCCAGAAAAGGGAGGATGGTTTTAAATCCTCAAAACAGGGATTGCAAAACAAAACCCGATAATCGAAGCCAACCCCTTATCTCCACACACAAGAAAGAGAAAGTGAAAGGGTCATGAGAAAGTGAACCAACAAAAGGGTGGAAGTCCCAAGAATCACAGGGAAACCCTAAAAAGATATTACCCTTTTCCTCTTGCCACTTGAGTTCCCTGGATCTGAGGCAACCCACTTCAACCTATTGCAAATTGATTCTCTTTTGAACCTCTCTTTTCTGTCTCTCGCACATGTATTCACAATTAAGCAAGAAAAGGAACTCGGAGGAAAGGCAAAGGAGACTAGCTACCAAATATCTTCAACTGGAAAAAGCGCCTCCTCCCTCATTCTCTCTCTCCACCTCTCCTGCACAGACTTTCCAAAATCTGAAATCTTGGAGCCAGAAGCTTTTCAGGGACAGCCACGCAACCGGGCTTGAACGTTGCCGAGAATCACACAATATAACAGCTCAAATACGATCACAATATCACAACAGTTAAAGAACTCAACTTTCACTCTCTTCTCTTTTTTGGAGAACTGAAAGAGAAAGAACCCACAGAGGAAGTGAAGCAGCAGAGGGTGAAACAATAAAGGGAAGATATTAAAATGGAGAAAAAGAGGAGACCCAGGAAAGAGAGAGAGAGAGAGACGGATGGTACACGTGTCCGATCTGGAAGAGCATGTTAAAGCATCTCCACCCATTTTCATCCCATGTTGCTTTTCCTTCCACCAATCCGAAGCCCCTCTCTCTCTCTCTCTCTCTCTCTCTCTCTCTCTGTACATTTCCATCCATTGCCTTTCTTAAAGGGGCCTTCTTTGCTTTTTGTGTGCACACAATCAAAGAAGAAAAACCAATGTCCCCTTTGTTAGGTCTTGCCCATTGTTGTCAGACACTGAGAGATCTTTGAAGAAAAATGTGAGAATTCCAGAAGAAAGCATCTTTTCTTTTCCATTTGGAATTTGCTTATCTTTGTCTATATGAATGAGTTTTGATTCTCGATCTCTAAGCAAAAGAGGTCGAAATCTCTACGTGCGATCTAGTCATCCTAATCGAAAATTTTATGGATATCATTCTTAGAAACTTGTGGGATTATCTTCAACATTTTATTATACTAGACTTATGATCTCAATTTTCTTTTATATACATTTAAGTTTTAAGTCAGATAGACATTCTCGTCATCTGAAAAGCAATTTAGATAGTTATTGCATAAAAGATAGTGCAGATCTTAATCAATCGCCTCCTTGTTAGAGATCTTTTGCTTTTTTTTCATGTCCGTTGTTTTATCCCGAAAATACATGTATGGTTTAAGACAAATTATTCTTATTCTATGCATCTCTTCTCTATGACTCCACTCCACAAAAGGAGGAGTATTGCTGTTATTGCTTGCTGTTGTTATTATTGTTGTTAATATCATGATTGGTGTTTTGACCTTTCTTATCATTGTTCGTAAAAAATCATATGATTCACCCTCACATGCACCCAAATAATTTGAACCCCAGAAAAAAGAAGAAGAAAGAAATCACGAGGCGTGTGCCCATCGCTGGCAAACACATGGTGGCCAAGCAAACGACCTGCAATAAGATAATAACTTTTCACAGGTCAAAATCACTTTAAAAAGGCTGATTAGAACGATTTCTCGTTAACCTCTTTTGGAAAGCAGGCTTCTTTTGATCTTTTTCACCAAACAAGGAGATCGAAACAAGAGGAATTCGATTGGTCGAGGAGAAAGGTCTCCTGTCTGGTTCTAGGAGTAAATTAGGAAAAAAGGAGTTGATGTGGGCATGGGCTCCCCCCTCGTGACAACGTCTGCAGTGAAAATGAAATCCTGATGTAAGTGTCAATCTTTCTGAGAAATTAGACACTGCTTTCTTTTGACTTAGGTTCGTATTCTTTTGGGTGCTGAGAGAGACTTGGGTTTGGGTTTATAGATTTACTCCAATCAAAGTCAAAACCCTCACCTAATTTGTGATGCGTGTCTGGACAAAATTGGAAGAGATCAACTTCAAAACGGGGTAATTAATTGGGATTTTTCGGGGCAAAAGTACGAAAAAAATGGAAAAAGATAATGAATTGAACCTAGTTGATAATCGACCCGATTAATATTAATATTAAAGGTTATTGCTAGGACGTATTTGTCTCTTATGTAACCACCATATCACGCTTTAGGTGAGTTTCGAGATTACTCTATCACAAGATTTTCTTCTTATTTAGCAGTTTTCCTAGTTTTATAAAATAAAGGGTGCATTTTAAATTTCCATGTTTTGGTGAACTCCACCCATTTTTCTGGTCAAAGTTTGACCCCGATTCTTGTACACTAGCCGAGGTACCCCATGAGAGTCAACACCACTTAAGATCACAAGGTCTTTTAAGAAAAAACAAAAGTATTTATACTATTAAATAGTGATAAGGTTATGAATTCTTTATGAAACTCTACACCCAAATATATACGATTCATATCGTCACAAATAAGTCTCAAAATGCGTAAAAGCATGTAGCAGAAGCTAGCTAATTAGATCTAAGCCAGGAAAGATGAAGTTATTTTGGATTAATTATTTCATCGGCGACAATTTTTTTATATATTTTGAAGGAAAAGTACTTAAATAGCGAAATGATAATAAAATAATATGAAAATTGAAATAGCATGTGCGTGTATATATATAATTTAATCTTTGGCCCCAAGCTTTTCATTTTCGCACAAAGATTCGACAGATCCATGGGGCCCCACGAAGCATGAAAATGTGGCAAAAAGTTTCGATTTTTCTTTTTGCCAAAGAACACCCTAAAAAGTCAAATTCACGTTCTGTAAAATGGCCAATGGTACACGAGACTTTGATATCACAGATTTGAACCTTTGTTTCCAAGAGGAAAGTCATTCTCTTTCCCTCCAAATTGCCAACCTGGTTCTTTAATTGAGCTTCACGTGCTGGGGAAGGAGAAATATAAAAAGCATTTCCTTTTGAGTTGGGACCAACCATGTATCCTCCATTTCTCAACGATATGTCTAAAAGATATGTCAAAAACAATGACCAACCATCTCTTGGTGAAGTCAAGATGATACAGCCTTAGTTCAGCATTTACAGACTAAAGAGAGACGAGAAGATGCTGATACTCAGACTTTGAAAAGACTCGGCAGCTCGCATTTGCTATCCAATCGAAAGCGTGGTTCAGGGATTTTAAAGAAATTACATGCGCCCGACCGAAGACTAATAGCACATCTCCGAACGCCTACAGGAAATAAAATTCTAGTTTCCCTTTCACTCGTGCGGTAGAAAGATTAGCAAACAAAGCCGATGCAGACAACATCGGAAAAATTTAATAGCATTGATGCTTCCAACAACTTCAGATGTTCAAAAGGAAGGGCAAGACAAAATAAGTAAGTTCATGATTAGGAGTGAAGCACCAGAAACTGCCACTAGAGAAGGCAAGTGTGTCACTATACCAACCTGGGCAGTCAGCACATGTTTGACCACCAACTCTGTTCTAGAATGAATATACAAACTCGCTAATGAAAACCTCCTTGTGCCACCGGTTCATCTACCACAGCTAAAAGAGGTGAAGGCGATGGCAGCACAGAGAAATCGCCATCTTGCAGTTCATGGTAACATGGCATCTCCTGATGTTTCCAGCATTTGCACCTCCGTCTTGTCGGTGCTCACCTTGGAACTGTGTGGAGCCCTAGGATCACCTACATGCAATAGACAAGAGGTCAATACTTAACGCAGGAAACAGAAATTACGGTATTAAATAAAGAACCCCATTTAATTAGGGGTTAAAAATAGTAAGAAACATGACTGCGATAAAAAAACCCGGCTGATGTTATTTCCGAGACATACAGGGAGTGCACTTGTACAGAGTGTAAAAATCTTTTGATGACATGTATAACCAATCAAAGCATCAGCTCAGTAAAAGTGGTAAAAATGTCCGCATGTAAAATTAAAATACACCTAATGAATGATCCTACTTCTTCCTTACTTGACGAGAGTACAAAAATTATGTTTGTCCCTTGTAGCCTCGTTAACTTTCCTCCAGTATAATACCAAAAGATAAATGCATTACCTTCGATGCAATGAAACGACAAAATGATACATCTTTTTGCTTTCCCTTTCTCGCTTCACAGTTCATACCTCAAACTTGCAGCTGTCTATGAAGTGCTCGGAAATAAATCAAAATCTGTAATCATTAGTTGCATACCCTTAACTAGACCAATAATAGCTGACCTTCTCGAGCCTGGTAGATTGTTTTGTCGGTTTCAAGAACAACTTAACTATTGGCACGAATAGTTGCACAACAGCATGAGTTATGGTAGTTGCTCCTTTTATATTCTCTAAGCTTCTCCCAAACAACAAAAGGGGTAAACTCTCAACGGAAGCAAACCATCAAAACCTTACATGGCTTTTTTCCTTTAGCCCAAGGCAACTCAACAGAAAGCTGCTATAGAATCCAAAGCAGATCCCATAGTTTGGAAGTATTTTTTGGGGTCAAGCCCTAATTTTCCAAGATGAGCTTCTTGATGATCTTCTGTTGAGCTATTTATTAAGCTGCCTCCAGGATGGAACACGAAATTGCAATCTCATTTTCACTTTAAGATGTCATATTTTAGCAATGCCTTGTTTAAACTGCATTCTGAACATTATGCGCACCTCAAAGAACTAACTTACCTACTATAGAAAGAATAGCCTGTCCAACGTCACAGCATGCACTCTAAACCAACAAAACAATGTCACTAAACACTTCTCATCATTCCTCCTGATTTTTGCCTCTACTCTATTGAATCTTTGGACATTGTTGGCGAACTACTAACAATAGGGAGATGCTCCTGGTTGTTTAGGATATATTATCACATATGTATCTGGCCACGGTCCACTTGATAGGCTACTGAATGCGAATACAAATCAAAGCAAACATGAAACATGAACTAAGAAGCAAGAATGCATACCAAAAGCACGACGCAACCCTTTCACGGCATCAAAGTTCTTGTATGTATAGCCAACAAAGCTTAGATCTTTGGGTGTCAAAAGTAGCTGAAATTCACAAAAGACAAGTTTAAAAGAGAATTTAGGTGATGGAAATAACTTCAGGCAAGACTGCAGAGGGTCATCAAACATAACACAAAGGTGTTTGTTTAAGCAAGCAAACCTTCCGGGAGGGTCCTGATCCAGTTCTTGAAGATGTTGGAGGATCCAACTAATTCAACATCCAAAAAGCAAGTAATTATTATAGACTATAATCACTCATAAAGCATATGTAGTACAGATATCTCTAACAATCGATAATAATGAAACTTGGAAAAGCAAATGCTGAAGATGTGGAAGAAGTCTAGCAGTTTGGCAGAACTAATGAAATTAAATATAAATGTGATAACTTGATTCTACTGGTAGTCTTGATAAATTAACAAGCAGGAGTTATCTTGAGCAGAAAGTACTCTCGGTGATATTAAAAGAAACAGTTCAGTCTTTACTTCGTCAAATTTCATGAAGTTCTGAGTATCAAGCTCTCCATTGACCTCTGGTTTGAACGCTGCCTCCATTTCATATAGTTTATCCCACTGGACGCAGCTAAACCAAGGATGAGCCTAGCACAATGAAACTTGCTCAGAGAGAGAGGAACATAAGTGGCAACCAAAAGACTAATCAATTCGGATAATTACTTTGATTTGCTGTGCTCCCCCAGAACCTAGCCTATGCTCCGCATCACAAAGCAACCGACAAATGAGATCCTTTGCTGCAGGGGACAATCTTCCATCTTCCGGAAATTTCAATTGATTTCTCCAATTAACAATCTGACAACATTGGTGAAATGTGTAAGAAAGATCTGTCCTTGTAGTCCGTCCAGAGTAATTAAAAAAAAAAAAGTAGATTTGGCTTTTGTTTTTCCTCTCCTAACATTCCCTCCTTTTTTTTTGGGCCACCTCCTCACATTCCCTCCTTGATGTTCCACAAAAGTGAATGGTGAGCGTTGCAATTTCATGATAGAAAAGGTTTTACATGGCATGAGTTGGTTAATAATAAAAAATTAACCTAGTATTTCTCATCTGAACCTTGTTCTGCAAGGGAATAATGAAAGACTAGCAAATACCATACGAGAATTTAAAGGTCAGATAGACAGGTGATAGTACCTCGGTATCACAAGAAATTACCTTTCTGCATGTAGTTAATGGGTCATCTGAGTAGAAAGGTGGATACCCAACAAGCATTTCATACGTAATTGCTCCAAGTGACCACCTGAAACCCAAAAAAGGTCAAATAAATAGGGTTCAGAAATCAAAACACAAATGGAACGAGGAAGGATGCAATGAAATTCCGCATTTGTCAACAAACAATTAATCTGACTGGAAACACAATTAAGAGACAAGAAACCCTTGGCATGTGCAAGTCATAATTTGGAATTTAATCTGGTTACCTGAAAGTGAACGTATTGAGGAAGAACAATATAGAGATATATGATTCAACTACTGTGACTTGACAACAACATGAAGTTGAAATTCATGACCCATTGAACATCAATAGAAAAAGAAAAAGACCCGTAATGTATGAGCATAATACTTACCAGTCGCACTCCATGCCATATCCTTTCTTCAGTAGTACCTCTGGAGCAATATAGTCTGGTGTTCCAACTGTGGAAAAAGCCTTCAAAACAAGATGGTAAAAAGCATTAGAGTTTTCATGACAATTAATAAAAAGTTCAGATCAAACCTCTGCACGTGTGTGTGCACGCATCCTCACAAACACAGTAACTGTGTTACTTCTAACGAATTGATTTGAAAAGTATGAATCATCAAGTTTACAAAAAAACACTTCCATTTCTTCTGAACAAAAGGAATCAGGAAAAAGAAAAACAAAACAGTAAATAAGAGAATAGTTAAATATTTTTGATGTTTTTAAGGACCAGAATGGACAAGCGTAACTCTAGGTAAGTGGAACTTATTCTGTCTTCACTAATACGTTCTGTAAACAGACTATGCAGGTCAATAATATGAACCTTACTATTGGTTCTCCCAGAACCATGATCTGACTTGCAATTTGGTCAATGGTTCGGAAGAAACGCACACTTGAAAATGAAAGAAAAAGAAATATGTTTTGAAAGTCATGTGCTGTAAAATTTTAAGGGGATATCCTTACATTCAAGAAATGAATTTTTGAGTTAGTATCCATACCAAAGTCCTCCTGTTCATCTGCCAATGCTGAAGCTGTTCATGAGGGCTCCTCCAACTACTCCCACAGTTTGTTCCAGCTGAACATTGATCAATATCCATTGGCTCTGCCAATTCTCCATCTTCCATCATCTTATTTTCATGAATTGCAGATAAAGTTGTACAATCAAGAGGCTTGCAAAGGCCAAAGTCAGAGAGCTTCATGTGACCATTTTTGTCAAGGAGAAGGTTGTCAGGTTTAATATCTCTAAAACAAAAGGAACATGAACAAGTGAGAAAGATAAATATTTAAACTCAAACCAGACAGCTCTCAACCTGTGGGAGCGCAAACCAATGTATCATGTTGTCCCTGTTTTCTAACCTGTGAACATAGTTATGTTTATGAATGGATTCTATTGCCAGAACACTTTGAGCTATGTAAAATCTGGCCACATCTTCGGATAACGTATCTTCCCTAATAAGCAAGGTCATCATGTCTCCACCAGGCAGATATTCCATAATCAAATATAAGTATTCTGCATCCTGAAATGAGTAGAACAGTTTTACTATGAATTGGCTGGCAACTTCTGCCAGCAAGTTCCGCTCTGCTCTAACATGCTCCACCTACAATTATCATTATATCACTACTTCAGAAGTATAAAAGACTTGAAGAATGGAACCTCTGATAAACACGATAGAGTAATATAGACAATATGTTAGAAAAGAATGTCGAAAGATTTGGTGGGACCACTACCAACCATTCTAAAAGCTTAAGCTGTTAGATGAAGGCGTGATTTAATATTTAATTATTCTAACACTCCCCCTAACGCTTAGTCTGGTTTGTTTGCCTAGTACTAAGCGTGGACATATTTAATTGGGAAGGCAAATGAGGTCCGAAACGATTTGAACTCAGAACCTCTGGCTTTGATACCATGTGAGATTTGATGAGGCTACTGTCAACTGTTCTAAAAACTTAAGTAATTAGATGAAGGCATGGTTTAATATTTGATTATTCTAACAGATAGCTGAATAGGTGGCCTATCATTTTTAAGAATCAAGTGCATAAGTTTCATCTTGGTGATCGGTCAAAATCATGCAAGCTAAGTTAAAAGATCATTGTGTAAGCAATCAACTGAAACACAAATAATTCCAAATATAAAGGAGCTCAAAGAAAGCATATACTGGAATCATTTCCCAAAAGAAACTATGCGAAAGCTTCGTCTCACGTGGAACATAATACAATTCCTCCCGTGCTCATGAGTATGACCTATTTTCCATATGCACCCAGAATCGTTCTTCAAGGGAATGGTCACTAGCTGGTTTATGAGTCATGACATGTTGCAAAAGCCATTGAATTACATAGCATAAAGATCTAGCAGATTATATATCTATTATCCAACTTTAATCCAATGGAAATTCATTTTAGGCTGCCCCAATATGCAGTAGAACCTAAAAAAATCCGTCAATTTCATGGGTAACATGTTGCAGCAGAGAAAAAGTGGTAAAAACATCGTGGCATCGTGAAGCTCCCAAGGCCTAGTAAATGAATTTGACATGTGCTTAACAAAGTAATAAAACAACCAACAGTTTGATTCTAAGACACTCATTTGGAGGCAAGGCCACAGGTTAGTGTTAGCTAGTGACAAGCCAATAGGACTAAATTGGCAATATCATTGAAACGTATAAACCATATTTTACTTGAGTAGCTCATGCAAACTGATCATTAACAGTGGAACAGTAAGCGGTACCTTACTTACATCAACGGTTAAAATGTCTCATCTCACCTGCCCCCTCTTGAGCATTTCGGATTTCTTCAACTTCTTCATTGCATATATATTGCCAGACTTCTTCTCCCGACATAATCGCACCTGAAATCGAGAAAGTATGCAAAACATGCTTCAGCTCACAATGCATGAGCAGACATTCAAAGAAGGATAACGATGCAGATAGACATTCATTGACTGACTTATCTTACCTCGCCGAAAGCTCCCCTTCCAATTATTGTCAAAAGCTCAAAATCATCGACACATATTTTGTTCCTTTTGAGTCGCATATATTCTGTCTCTTTCCGCTCCAAATCTTTTATCAGATTGATTTGCACTTCCTTGGGAACATCCGAACGAGCTAATTTTTTTTCCAACACCCATCTCCTGCAATATAAGCATGTAAATTAGGCATGTTATATTCATCTTGAATCAAGATGCCACCAACATGTAACGATCACACTCATAAGTAGACAGGCCAAGCCCCCTAAAATATACTTGAGGTTGACGACTGAAGATTGGTGACGTTCGCCCGTGCCTCACACCACAAACTCATGCCTAACAATGCAGAATTTGAGTCTCATGCAAAGAAAGGTAAAAGGATGAGGGATATGCATTTATTACGACTGTGAACATGACCAATGAAAGAAAAGAATGGACCATCTTCTCTTAATAAAAAAATCTTCTCAAAAGATGCCTCAATAAGCTGCACAACCACAAATCAAATGCTCTCCACTTTTACTTGACAGGTCCGGTGGCAGTGATAAAAAGCAGACTAAAAGATTTGGCAAATTATAATGATTAACCTGACAACCCCGTGATATCATCACCAGATAAAATATCAGTCTTTCCTCAGCTCCCATAAGATACTAATCCTTCATCTTTGCGTATATCGGCATATACACAACCGAACCAAATCGGTAAGAGCTTTGAAGATCGAACCAACAAGACAATTCATTCAAGTCCAATTCAACACAAGCTTGAAGTTTCGTACTACTGGGCCCCTAGAAAACCAAGTACTCACACTGAAGTTCCTCCACCTACCTACATTTTCTCAACAACCAAACAGATCATAACCAAAACAATGAACCAAACAAACTGATCGAATACCGTCAACTGTTTTGCAAGTTAGAGTCAGACAGTACACTCGTTATACATATACTTTCCTTCACTCAATTTTGCTCCCCAGCAAAATCATAATCCAAGATTTTTAACTCTTCCAGCTACCCTGGTTTCTTTAATACATTTTCTCAGCAACCAAGCAGAGCATTGATCAAGAAAAGAGAACCGATGAACTATCACACTGGTTTCCCCCTTTTCCGAGCATTACCTTTCTTTTCGTTCTTGAATGTTCTTCATCTGAGTCCTGTAATGGTTCTCTATGTACTGCTTCGCCGCAGCCACTTTCTCCATGGTCAAGCTCGAGCCCAGCACCTCCTCTCCGCCATTCTCGCCCTCCTCCTCCACTATACCCTCCATGATCCCCCTCCTCACGAGCATAAAAATCGTACCTTTCCGGCAAAAGTACAATCTTTACTAGATTTCACTCGTGCCCTTTTGCTGATAAGCTCTCAATTCGCATAAATCCTCTCAACTCACACCCTACATATGCTCTTTTAGCCTTTTATGGTCTGACAAGAGCCTCCCCCCCTCTCCTCTCTCTCTCTCTCTCTCTCTCTCTCTCTCTCTCTCCCTGTCTGTAAAGTGTGACCACTTTCCTGTTGCTTCAAAAGGAAAGAGATGAATGCCCTCTCACAGTAGACCCTGAAGTGTCTATCTTAATTGCAACAACTCAGGGGGAGATGAAATGATACAAGAAGGGTGGGGGGGATCAAAGAGTAAACTAAGATCCATCTCTGAGCCAACTCAGATTTGTATCTTTTCTTGTTTTTTTTCCCTTTTTCTGCTGAATTCCAACTCAGAACGTTGAAGCGCCCCCACATTATTTATCTCAGCACCACCTTTTTTGTTTTTCTTTCCCATTTTTAAAGCAGTGACAAGCAATGCTCTGTTTTTTTCTTTTTTTCTTTTAATAGAGTCCCCACTTTTTCAGGAGGCAATAAACAGCAATAAGAAAAAACCAGAGCATTGCTTGTCAGTGTCTGGCATCCTCTCGTATGCTTCGAGGCGACTCAATTTGACTCTCAATCCACCGCAGACTGACTTGGCAATTTTTGCATCATCAGAACTTTAAGGGATGCTTTCTAGATTTTGTCCCCGGGACACGAATATTCAGTTTTATAATGATGTTGACTGAGATACATATATTTAATGTGACTTAGTATAATCTCTACAACACTCAGACGCGACAATAGTTGCCTTCAAATTGCAAAAAAAAAAATTTAATTTTTTGCTTGCTAAGCGTAGGCATTAATCGCAAAAGCCGTTTTTATTAAGATTTTATCTGAGATTAATACCACGAGAAATCTCAAACCGGTATATATATGATAAATTTAACCTAAACTAATATTTTGGTCGCCAAAACTCCAAACAGATATACCTGCGATAAATTTATCCCAAATTGATATGGATTTCCACATTGACTTGTCGTTGTCATGTGTCATCAAACTCAGTAATTTCACAGTAAAATATTACGAAAGCTAACGGAGTAAATATGTCACGAGTGTACTGATTTAGGATTTTTGATGATCCAAAAATTAGTTTGGAGTTAATTTATCACAAGTGTACATGTTTGGGGTTTTTTAGTGACCCAAAAGTTTATTTAGAGTAAATTTATTATAAATGTATCAGTTTGAGACTTTTTGTGCTATTAACTCTTTTATTTAAATTCATATTACCGGTCACTTATTACTAAAGATAAATAAGATAATATGGTCATTTTCAATGCATCGATTTTTTTTCGTGGAATGTTTAATCGATATTTAAAATGACAGAGATTGTTTTATTCAATATGAGTAAGATATTTACATGTAATTACACCTGAAAATTTCAAGAGCCATTTGGTTCGGCGCATTAAAAAGTGAAAAGGTACCTCTTGAATTTCGTTTTTTCGTCGCAACATAATACTTATTTTTCCAAAAGAAATTGTGAAAAAAACAGGTTTATTTACTTTAAACAATTTCAATGTTTATTATCTTTGGTAAAATGACGTAATCACAAAAGCTTAAAAAGGTCCCAAAAAAAAAATACTCACCCTATAATGATTCTCAACAAGTGGGCTAACTTGTATGTGACAAATAATGCTGATTAATGATGTGTCGATTTCATGCTGGATGCCGAAATAAGCCAATCATTCGAAACATGAGTCTTGCTTTTTTCAACACTCAATCAAAAGAAATTAGAAAAAATCGATAACATTTTTCGAGCATATCTTAACATTTCTCGACAAAAGTAGAAAAAGGAGAATATCTTAATTTTTTCGGATGGGGTGTCTTTCTTTCTTTGTAGTTGCTGCTTACATTTCATTAATCAAGTGAGATTGGTTCAACTATGATTGTCCCTGTCCCACTTTTGGCCCCCCAAAAAAGGGCGCAAAAAAAATTAATTAAAAGCGATTGGCTTCACGCGCGGTTAGGTGGTGGGCCTTTGTTTTAGGGAATGGAGTCGCATTCGAGATCATGGCCTTGCACCGCATTTCCAGTACCCGGAATGCCACGTGTCGATCCCTCCATGTACGATGCTTCCCCTCCCTTTGCTGTCCCCCACGCGCCAAAGCTGGCCTTTGATTCTCAAATCCCACAATCACCATACACTCGCCAAGCGAACCAAAAAAAAAAAAAATTGTGTTATAAATGGGTTTATTATGGTAAAGACCAAAATAATATGGGTATTAATCGGGTTCATAACTTACTTAGACCTAATCCACCTCTGTGATTGTATTTTCACTCTCTCTCGCCCTCACCCAATCTCGTGCTTGAATCATTTCGTGCTATCACCTCAATTTGAGTATGAGTTTTTTTAAAATTAGGTTGAATATGGAAGTGCATTAGCAATATAAGTCGAGTCGGGTCAGATATGAGGTTGGATCGGGTTTGAGTCACTAGATCTGTATTGAATGAAAATTGGTCAATTCGTTTGATGGGTCTAATCATCACTTAAAGAAAAAGTAAAAAATGACCATTAATAGATCTTTAAATATACAGTGAAATTAGGATAAGTGCAAGGGAAAAAAACGAGACCTTTGTGGTTTTTCTCAAGTTAGCTTTATGCAAATTAGTAGACATCTCATCGCTTCATGCCAATCTCGGAATCGGCTTTTGAAAATTTCAAGCCAGGTCAAGTCGGAATAAATCTGCGAGAGGGGAGGGCGAAATTTCCTGACGTTTTTACTATGTTTGCCTAAGCACCATTTGGTCATGTGTGCTTGGGGTTATTGCATTTGCAATCAAAGTCATGAAAAGCACTTTCCATAGGGAATGTGCACGAGTGAAATTAATTGATTCTTCACGAGATTTGCTTGCTTAACCACGACACAAGCACGCACTCTGCACAAGTTGCCAAATGAGGGGACATATTCTAACCTCAGCACTCGTCACTGTTGGCTAACCTCAGCGCGACGTCGAGCTCTACCTCGGTTGGCGGCTCTGCTGCTCCAAATTTGGGTGCGGCAACTCGTCCATGGCTTCAAGTTCTAGTACTGAGGCTAAGATACTGTTAATGATGGACTAGCCGTCTAATTGTTTTTCCTTTTTCGATTTCATTTTTTTCAAGTATAATGAGCATGCAACATATAGAGTTTCTCGAAAACCAGCAAATTATAAAACTCGCGAAGCAAGAGATAAAAATTTCAAAAAAAAAAAAAAAAACTCGAGACAGTTCGGATTCCTTCAAGTCCTTCAGCAAAACTTAAAGGATGCAAAAAAACCCTAAAACTCGATCGGAAACCTCAAACTTGAACTCGAACACTTCCCCAACATTAGAAAATAGGGTGAAAAGACGATGGAGGGCAATTGAACGGCTCGGACAAAGAGAGAAAGACAAAGGTGGGTTGATCTAGATCTAGGGTTTTTTTTTTTTTTTATATTATCTTAAAAATGGTTCTAAAACCGGTCCGGATTGGTTTTACTCGGAACCGTTGGGAGAAACCCAATCCGGTTGCACACCCTATTGGACATGAAGCGGTGGGGTCCTCCTGCTACTGGATTAGAATTTGCCGTTGGGAGTGGTTACAATCGTGGGACACGTGTTACGATCTCAAAGTGGAAGACAATAGATGGATCCGCAGCAGGACAACATATATGCATCCCCTAGTAAAATGCGCCACGCTCTATTTTGATTACCTTGTCAATTGAAAGTGCATTGCCCCGTTTTGTGCAGCAATGTCCGTGTGCAATCGTTCACCAAATAGAGTGAAAATTCTTTTGATCATCTGATCATATTGACATGAGACTTATGGTACCTGTTTTGTCCCCAACACACAGCTCATCGGCCGTTTTCTTCCTCTTAGCAATCGTTGCGATTACAATAAATTGGCTATAGACACACATCTAACAACTTTTCAATTAAATCACGTACTCGAATAACGTCTCTTGGACCAAAATAAAGAACAATGTCTCCAATTACTAATTTATTTTCGCGGTCATGTCTATCATTTTGTGGATCGATGATAAAAAAGGAGAAATCCACGATAGACAATATAGTTTTTTTTTTCTGTCGAATCAAACAATACAGTTTAGCAAGAACAATATAAATCCTTAGTCTCATTAAAATTATTATAAGAAAAATGACACAAACAGTTTATGAACTTTGTTCAAATGTACGATATGATTACTGAATATTAACACAATGTGCAATGATGTTCATAAACTTTTAATCCGTTTAATGTCGTCCTTAAACTTTTTATACATATATAATTTAGTGTAATCCTTCCACTAATTTAAATTCAAGGACCACATTAAATATTTTCATATAATTCAGTAACTACATTGAATATGTACTAAAAAGTTATGGATAACATTGAATAAATTAAAATTTTAGGGATCATATTGAATATTATGCTAAAGTTCACGTATTATATTGAACAAATTAAAAGTTTAATCGGATCAAAATTTAGGGATTATTTATGTCATTATCTCATTTTTATATTACAATATTTTTAATAATTAAATTTACATATTTAATAAGATCTTTGGTCTTTTCAAAAATCTAAAAAGGATCATCCATTGGGGTCGAGCGTCAAGGACGAAACCCAAAAGAAACGTGGGACCCACTCGCTCCTCCTTCACTAAA
The DNA here is from genome assembly GCA_024733475.1 of Syzygium grande. Taxonomy (NCBI): domain Eukaryota; kingdom Viridiplantae; phylum Streptophyta; class Magnoliopsida; order Myrtales; family Myrtaceae; genus Syzygium; species Syzygium grande. The sequence continues at coordinate 7,903,833 of JAMXDD010000008.1, forward strand.
TTTCATGCGACACATGTGGGCCCCAAAGTGCATGGTCGGTTGGAACCTGCTTGGGTTCCCTCTGTAATTAAATTCTGTCTTCTGACACCTGCCTGTGTTTCCTCTTTTTTATTTTTTTTCCTCACGCGACGACAAAATAAAAATTAAATAAAATGGGAAAAAAAGGGCCATCCCAAATATCAATAATAACACGGGCTAATATTTTTCCTTTACTTTAGAGGAAATACGATATGAGGCAGTTCATAATTATATAATGTGGTTAGGTTTCCTTCTTTTTTACATAATTTTTTTTTCGAGATCTGTTGGTCTGCAAGGACAAACTGTAATGTTATTGATTAAATAATGCATAGGTTTTCGAGAAGCATGTGACATTTATGGCGCGACAGGGACCCCACCCGGATTTCGAGCAATCCTCGGTCAAAATATTGATTAAAATCGATTTTTTTTTGTTTGGATATTCAAGTAGTGTTGTTAATAATCTTTGTTACTTTTATTTTGATGAAAATGAGTACCGATCTTGTTCACGAGCCCCTCTGATGGATGTCGAAGACAAGTTGGTAATTAAATTTCTTTTTCTTTGTTGTCATTGAGCGAAAGACGTATCCACAGAGTAGAATAGTGCGGAAAAGGAGTTTAACGGGCCAAAAATCAAGCTATTTGTGCAAAATGCGGAATTAGCTATTGCATTGATACCAATCAAGTCTTAAACTTTTCAATTTGACTAGTTTACTCCTAAATATTTTGTTATTTACATTGATATCAATTCAGTTCATCCAGTCAATTTAGGTCGGAAATCGATGACGCCGACCAGAAGCAAGGGTCGGTCTCGCTAGGTCGTGCAAGGGTGAGGATGAGCTCCGGCGAGGCCGAACCTCGCCCAAGCCATGGCATGGCCGCCCTAGCTTGGGGGGAGAATAAATCTTGCTAGATCTAGCAAGGGGGGCCCCCTTGGAGCCTAGGCATGGTCGACCCTAGCTTGTGGCTGGTAGTTGGGACTGGCCACCAACACTAGCAAAAAGAAAAGGGCAAGAAAAGGGGAAGGAAAAAAAAAAGAAAAATCATTGAAAAATTAAAACATTCAAAAAAAATTGAAAAATTATAAAAATGTTCACGTCAATATAGGTTGTGCCATGTGGGACAGTAGCATTCACGTTAACGATTTCCGACCTAAATTGGCGGATGGATTGAATTGGTACTAATATGAAAAAGTTTAGGATTGAATTGGTACCAATTAAATAGGTTTATGACTTTTTTTGATACTTTTCGCTTAACTATTTAATCCTGAATTAATCGACGACAATGAAAGGAGACTCAGCATCGAAGTTTTTTGTTTTGTTTTCTTCTCTTTTTTTTTTTTTTGGTGAGAAGTTTGCACGTTTCTTGGCGCTTCAGCTAAGGATAGAGTGCGATATGGTTTAACATCTGATAAATTCATGTTAATTAAGAAGCCATAAAGCCTTGGAAAAAGTTTATTATCGCACATCAAGAGCGATGCCTTCATGCTTGAAGCTGAAACTTTGGAGGCCAAACCTTCAGAAGGCACACATCTCTTTCAAGCGGAGAAGGAAAAGGGTGGGCGTTGTACTGAAGCGAGAAAAAGCATCACGCCAAGAATTGCCGGCCTTTCTTTTCTTTTCACGGCCAAAGCACACAAAGATGGATTATGTCTGGAGAAAGGTATTTTCGTGCCAGAGATACTAAAACTTTACCACATTACCATGCCAGAGTGCTCGTGACGATTTAGGGTTTTTCGTTATTCCCACTTGCCCTTGTAACAATTTGCTCTTTAAGTAGTTCTTTGAAAGATGGATTTCGAAACAAAGTGAAGTGGCTTGATATATATTTACATAGTTATTGGATCAGTCGAGATATGAAGAGTTATATTGAGTCCATGGTTTCCCTGATCTGCTTTAGAATGTCTAGAATTTACAAAAATGGAAAGGTTTTAGATCAAAGTCTAGGAAGAATCACATCCTTTACGTATGAAGAGTGCAAAGGCGAACAGATTCTCATGCTCGTGACCTAAAAGTTTGCAGGAGTGACCATTTAGCATGAGCCAAGTGAACCCAAGTCTGATTCATGGATCAAGCAAATCTTTCATGTTTAATCTATTTCTCATTTCTGACATCGTGGAAACCCACTTAAAATAAGTAAATTTCAAGTTTATAAAGCACCTTACTATCTTCCCGAACCACATAAAACGCGAGCCAAAACTCCAGTGGGCGGGTTCAAAAATAGGATTATTTGCATCCCGTGGTTCGGGGAACTAACCTGCCATGTCGCGAGCCTGATCAGCACAGACAAATCCGTTTATTGATCACTAAGCTAACCAGCTCAGAGTATCTTTCTCTGGTGGCTTTTGACTAAAGATTCATCTTTTACTTTGACAAAATTGAACTGTGGATGTCCATGTGGGGGCAACAAAGCTTGCTCCGATCCTTCTACGGGGTTCAAGACTCAACAAGTATAAATGGTTTTGAGGTGCAATTCGCTTGCTATAAGCGGGAAGCGAAGTTGTCGACAGCATTCACGCAACAGCAACACGATGGGTCAAGAAAAGTGCTTGGCTCTCATCATTAGAAGCTCGCTAGGGTTAGTGAAGATCATTGGTTTCGTAGGACTCATCACTCTCGCAGCAAGAGTGAACTCCGAGGATGCACTTGGAGAACCTGCGTATGGGGTTTTATGCATAAGCGAATGCCCGACATGTCCCGGCATCTGCTCGCCACCGCCGCCGCCGCCTTCACCATCGTCCAGGACATATCCTCCTCCTTCTCCACCTCTGCCGCTGCCGGAGCCACCAGTTTCTCACTCTCCGCCTCCATATTACTACACTAGCCCGCCACCGCCTGCCCCGCATTCATCGCCTCCGCAACCTATGTCGCCGCCGCCATCGCCGCCGCAGCTGCCGCCCGATATATATCCCGTATGGGGTGCTCCCCCTCCGCCGCCGCCCCCGCCTTACAAGTACAATAAGCCCCCTCCGCCATCAATGTCGTACTCCCCTATAATTACATCATCTAATAGTAGCTCCTCTCCTTTCTACTACTTCTATGCCTCAAATGCCGGTTTTAAATCTTCTCTTCTGACCTTCTCATGTACCTTGTTGCTCCTCCATGTTCTCTCTTTTCTTTCCTTTTGACAGGTTGTGATCATATATGATGAGGTGATGTATAGTATTGGAGGTTCTTTAGGGGTTGGATGATGATCTTTGTAATTGTGCTTATTGCTTTCATGATTTTCAGCTTCTATTACAATATGGGTGAGACAGATTCTTTTTTCTAGATGTGTTGACTATAAATGAGCAGTATATAAAGTGCTACATTTTGATGAATGTGTTTCTGATTGTTCCAATGATTACCATGTTGAAAAGAGAAAAAGTTGCTTCTATGTCAGGTAATTGGTACAGAGAGATTGTCAAAGATATGATGGCTAGAGAAACTTATCACATAATGCATGAGTTCGCGTTAACTTTGGATAACAAACATGCTATCTATTTATTATAAAAAAAATTTATAATTTCTTGTACGTCACAACACTTTATATAAAAAAGAAGATGAAATATGCATAAATACAACAGTTTATATATGCCAAAGGTGATCGTTTCCAAGTGCGAACTCGACCCTTTTCATCTTCGAGCCATGTGAACTCAACTTGTACTAAAAAAGAACTGAGATGAGCTCGAATAGTTTGGCGAGGGAAGCTCCCATTGCCAAAGAGTAGCTTGTCCGCTCTGCACGATGCAGAGTGTCGGTTTTCGACAGGTTCCGACATGGTTGTGGAAGCACAGATCGATGAGCTCGAACCCGACACGGATCGGCACGAATTCGTGGCAAAAATCAATGGGTTACCACCCTCACATATACATGAAAAATACATAAACACGAGCACAAAAAACCGAGCTTAACAACTTGAACAGGAATCATCAGGCCCAAATGGGTCTACGTGTTGGGCTGAAGCCCAAGCTCGAGCCCACGCGAGCGTCGTTCGGGAGAGGCCCACGAATCGCCCACGCGGGCCCATAAACGAGAGCTCGTCTCGCTCCTTCAAGCTCAGACTCAAACCGTTCCATCGCAGAGCAAGAAGAAGAAAGCTTCAGATCGTCAATGGCAGCTCGAACCTCAGCCGGTCCAGTCAACCGCCGGATCGGCGTCCCCGCTCGCTAGATCCCGCCGGAGAACCTCCGGCGCCGAGCTCAAGGCCCTGATCGGAGACCTCAATCCCGTACCGCATCCTTCGAATCTCGAGTCGTCCAAAGTTCCGAGGAAACCAGAGAGAGAGGGAATGGAGCCGGACAATGGAGAGGAGGCGGAGACGGCGGCGATGGCGAGCCTCCTCCTCCCGCTTGCCTCCGCCGCGCAGCAGCCGTACGTCTCCGAGCTCCTCTCCTTCACTCTCGACCGCCTCCACAAGGTGCGGCGTCTCGAAGATTCTCCGGCTCGTTTCGCGCCGAATGCGATCGTTTTTATTGCGCTGTAAGCGTTGTTTGATTCGTTATGTGCTTGAACTGGCAGGAGCCGGAGCTGCTCCGGGTGGATGCGGAGAGGATCCAGAGGCAGATGCAAGAGGTCGCGGTCGGTAATTACAGAGCCTTCATCGCGGCCGCCGACGCGTTGCTCGCGATCCGGGAAGAAGTTTCTGCCATCGATAAGCATCTCGAGTCTCTCGTAATTATCCCTTTCTTCTGTTGATTTAGCATTGAATGCTGTCGAGAATTGTGCTTCATGTGCTGTGGTTACGCATTTTGAAGACTGCAAAACTGCTGCTTGCTCCACCTGCTTGTGCACAATCTGTTGTTTAATACTTGCTTGCAACAGAAGTTTTACATTTTTCGTTGATTCGAATGAGAAAATCGAGTTTCGACCAGTATGGTAATGGTCGTTGGGGATTGATGGTGTTTTATCTGTTTGCAGGTAAGTGAGATACCGAAGCTTACATCTGGTTGCACTGAATTTGTTGAATCTGGTGAACAAATTTTGGAGAAGAGGAAGATGAATCAGACTTTGCTTGCCAATCACAGTACATTGCTTGACTTACTCGAAATTCCTCAACTCATGGACACGTACGTGCTTGCCAAATTTATATGTCACTCATTCGGTTGGTCTCATCGTATGTGTCTCATGAGGCATTTGGCAAATCACTTAAAATGTATGTCAGGTTGCATGTCTTTTAGATGGCTTATTTGTTCTCTGGCTATGCGAGCTTAGTTAGGCTGTCATAGAGCAAGAGTAGTCTGCATGCTGTTTCAGTTTGATCCAGTTGATTGATATGGAGATTCAAAAAATTTTAATCTATTTGTGAAGGAAATACACTGCAACCTATGGTCTTTCATCAATTTGGGTATCTGGCGATAGGCATTTAAAAAAATAAAAATGATTGGTCTTATTAGAATAACGAAAGCATCTAAGTTGGAGGTCTAGAAGGTTTGACTGGAGACTACCGCATAGTAGGATGCTATCCTAGACTATTTGTTAAGAAAATTGCTGGATAGCTTAGCCCAACAAAGAATTGCTTGTTTCTCAAAAGCAAGGAGTCTGGCATCTTGATTCCTGTTTCAACCTTTTGGAATGGGAAGCAGTTGTGGGGTATGCAACAAATTAACAATCTGAAGACAATTTAGCCTTGCCCTTAATAATATGCACGGAAAGACCATGAGAGAGGAAAATACCCTCTATTTTAAATTTTTTCTCCTTTCCCTTCTCACAAATGTTTTAATTGTTTGAGAACTTTCCACTCAAATTTTCATCCCCTCCATTTTCCCCCATTTCCCAAGCAGAGAATGACTGGCCCTTGAGTGGCTTGTCCTGAGAAATGTTATACCTTGCCCCTTGACTAAATAGTCTTTGATAGCCTCTGACTCTAAACGTGCTGCAGATGTGTGAGGAATGGAAACTATGATGAAGCTCTTGATTTAGAAGCATTTGTCTGCAAACTTTCGACAATGCACCCCAAGTGAGTTTCTCTCGTCACTTTACTTTGAGTCATGCCTTGGGTTTCATCTAATTGGCTTGCTGCGGCTTTGTGTTTCTGTCCAAGATTACCTGTGATTCAATCATTGGCAGCCGAGGTTAAGCAAACCACTCAGTCTCTTCTTTCTCAGCTCCTTCTGAAACTCAAGTCAAATATTCAGGTAATCATGCCTATATGGTATTGAGCATATCTTGCTTCACCTGGATATCTATGCATGGATTTAACATTCTGAATTTGATTTTACCCATTTCCTTGACAGTTACCTGAATGCCTCCGGATTATTGGATATCTACGCCGAATAGGAGTTTTTAGCGAATATGAAATGCGGTTGCAGGTAAAACTTGTTCTGCATTTATCACAAGAAGAAGACCAGTTCACGTTGCATTTAGATTTGTCATGAGGTCTAAAGTTTCACAAGGGACATGTATCACTATTAGTCAAGCTCAGGAGATGAGATATAGTGGTTCTATTAATTCTGTTTTGCTTGTCAGACAATTTACTTGTATCTCACTTTTCTCTCTCTCTCTCCTTTCTTTCTTTCTTTCTTTCTTTCTTGTATTTCAGTTCTTACGATGTAGAGAGGCTTGGCTTACTGGGATTCTCGAGGACTTGGACCAGAGAAGCCCTTATGAGTACTTGAAAGGCATGATAAACTGTCATAGGATGCATCTTTTTGATGTTGTTAATCAATATCGGGCAATATTTGCTGATGATACGTCAGGAAGTGAAGAAAACTACGATGGTGGCCTCCTTTTTAACTGGGCAATGCATCAGATTACCTCACATCTCAAAACTCTGAAAATCATGCTACCCAAAATAACTGAAGGAGGGTCTTTATCGAATATATTGGATCAATGCATGGTGAGATATATGATAGTTTGGTTTTATACGTATGGGTTTATTTTTTTTTTTTTTGATGATTTCTTTACTTACCTTTGTTCTTTGCCTAGAAAGATATGCAACACTAAAATCTGCTCATGAGTTGCGAATTCTAGTTCTCTGCTGTTCTTGATGATCTTGTACAGATAGTCAAGTTCTATTGCATCTTGAGTTGATGATGAGTTTACTTTTGCTACAGTACTGTGCTATGGGCCTTGGCTGGGTTGGGCTCGACTTTCGAGGATTGCTTCCATCACTGTTTGAAGAGTAAACATACATCTTATCTTTGATTCCTGCTGCTTATTGGTTTTTCACTAGCTTCGTGCAAAAGTTTGACTTTGGTCTGCTATGCAGGGCGGTTCTTAATCTGTTCTCAAAAAATATGAGTACCGCAGTCGAAAATTTTCAGGTGCATAGATGAGTATGATGTTTGTAAAACACACGTTTAAATGTACCATATGTTATTACTGGAGATATAGTGAAAATATTAAGTGCGGTGATTCTCATCTTAATGTTTTTGACCCAGTTGGTCCTGAATTCACATCGTTGGGTTCCTCTACCGGCTGTTGGTTTTTCAGCCAACAGTGTCACGGAAGAAAGTCAAGAGGATGTCACTCCTCCATCTCATCTGATGGAACATCCACCTCTTGCTGTATTTGTCAATGGTGAGTGCTTTTTCGGATGGAGATATTTTCAAAGAATGTAGACAGATAATCGTAGAGGTGTTCCGGGGTTGTTGATTGCTCTAACTTCTTGACTATGGTGGTTGTAGGTGTATCTGTGGCAATGAACGAACTACGCCCTTGTGCCCCGATTAGCTTGAAGCATATCATCGCTCAAGAATTAATTAAGGGATTGCGAGAAGTGGCCGAGTCTCTATTAAGATATAATGCAACTCAGATACTGAGAGAAAATGAATCTGGCCTTTTTCTTTCCCTTTGCCGAGCATTTATCGAGGTACTGCACACTAGTATTCATCCACCCCACTGTTCAAAATTTACTTTTGCACCTTTGCGATCTAATTTTCTTTTCTTTCCTTTTTAGGTTGTTTTTCCACATTGTGCCACTTGCTTTGGGCGATGTTATCCCGGTGGAGTGGCTCTTGTCATGGATGTGAAAGGTTTATATGACAGACTCAGCCGACTGTTGATGGTTTCTCCTTCAGTAGAAGTACCCAAAACCTCCACACCTGCTGTAGAAAGGACCGTATCTGCGAATGGCGAGTTACCCATTCTAGAGAATGGAAGTCCTCCACACTCCGAGGAGGCCCGGTCTAGCAATGTGGACGAAACCAGAAAAGCCAACTTCGGAGGCTGATCCAAAAGATGAATGAATAGATTGAGATCCAAGTCTCATAAAAAAAGGCATCTGTCGTTTTTGCAGTTCTATATTCTTTCCATTATTTCAATATGGGTCTCGCCAGTTATGTGTGGTCATAGAATTAGACTGTTCATATGTATTCAAAGCTTCTCTTTTTGCCATTATAGAAGAAATGTAACATGAGAGGAGATCGCCTTGTAGTGAACATGCAGTAACTGCAGGGGATTATACTTACAGGCAATTCATGGATTCCGTCTAGACATAATCTCTCTCTCTGTTTGCGTCTCATCAAGTTTTGGATTGCTTACTGGACAATGCTGGTGGAAATTAGCAATCGTAAATGTCGGAGGTAAGCTGAATCTGAAGTCGTGTTTGAAGTGTCGGATCAGATAAGCTCCCTCTGAATCGACTTTACTGAGATAAATTGTATACGTTCGACAATGAAAAATGGCATTGAGTTATTTTGATGTAATGAAGCAAACTGAAAGAGGGATTGCAATGGAAAAATCCATTTGCGTTGCTTGATTCTGAGACAAGGCATGCTGAATAGACCGATCATCTTAAATGTTTAGAAAGCCCTTTTGCTGCAATCTGACTGATATAATGGATCAATTTCTGATCACGTCTAACAACAACGGAACATGAACCTACTTTTCCAAGGCATGGCATCTCAGTTGTCCTGTCAATTCCTAAAATCCGACCAAAATAATCTGAATGGGGGAAGTGTTTTTTAGATGGCCATGCCGACTCAATCACAGTTTTACTTTGGAACGAAACAATAGGGATGACTAAGATATCTGAAAACGTGAAAAACGAGAAAAAAAAAAAAAACCCAGAACACACTTGATTTTCACCTCCCCCAATTGCAAAAGATGTATTTCTATTTGTGAAACTGCAAATTACATGCCTCATTTTTTTAAAAAATGTTCGTCTATTTAAAACTTTACCCAGAGCGTTTCCAAACGCACCCACCGGGGGCTTGGGGAGGCAGGGTTTGGCTTCGGTTCACTGTGCAGTCGCTGGAAGAAAGTTTGGATGCCTCAATTTTCATTCAATGGCAACATATGCTTTTGTTTACTTCGAATACCAACCACGTCAAGACAAAAATCTCTTGCCTTGGAAAGACCAAATTACCCCTTCGCAAATTTCCAAACCATAAAATTTTTTTCCCACGGACCTAGTTTTTTCCCGTCAGCCTCCTCGAATCGAATTAGAATTTCGTCCGATCCTCACACTGCAAAAACAGAGCTTTGCTTCCAAAAGGAACAGAGAAGAAACTCTCGAAATCAGGCAGTTGCCCAGCTTAGCTAGCCATGTCATCCGATGCCCAGGCGGGTCCAGAGCAGCAAGAACCCAACCCCAAGATTCAGATATACTCCACTTCGGCCACCGGAGTTTCCCCTTTCTGGAGAGGTCTCGAGCTGTCTCTGTCCTTCTCCCTTGAATATCGTGCCTCTTTTCTTGATTGGGAATGGCGTTAAAGATGCGATCTTTCTCTTCTGGGTTTGTTCTGGTTCTGCAGACAAGTACGAGAGAGAGGCTAGGAAGTACTGGGACATCTTCTACAAGAGACACCAGGACAAGGTTTGCTAGCTTTGGCCATAATTCTTGTGCCTGCTTTCTGACTGAGATGGGTTTTCTTTTTTGTTCTTGTTTTGGGTTTGAAGTTTGAATCTTTTGGGAGATTGATTGGTCGGCCAGTAAATTGATAGGAGCGTTAGTGCTGCTTGTTAAGTGGTGACTAGTTTTTTTTTCAAGCTGTTCAGTTCATTCTTTGTGCACTTTGCTGCTTTGGCTATTGCTACTTGTTTTGTTAATGCCAGCTCTCTCTCTGTCTGTATCTCTCTCTCTCTCTCCATTTCAACAGTTTTTCAAAGATCGGCACTACTTGGACAAGGAATGGGGCCGCTATTTCTCTGTGAGTTGAGAAAAACTTTTGCTTTCAATCCGTAATTCACTCTTTGAAGTTGGAATTTTCTTGGATGGTGTAGATTTTGTTTTGTGCTTTTCATTCAACAGATTCTTGTTTTTGTCAGGAGCAGGGAAAAGGATTATTTTGGAGGTGAGCAACTAGTGCCGTGTTTGTTTTCAGCAGACTGCATTGCTCTTGTTACATGCAATGAATTTTTCCAGTCATAAGATAACTCCATGGTTTGTATGGAGAAAACTTTCACTCTTGTGTTGGTCTGTTATGTTGAGAACTTGTCTTCGCTGCAGAAATGGTAATTTTTCGTTCTAAGTTATTGGTTGCATTTTTCAAGATTGGTGCTAATGCTCTGCGCAGGTTGGTTGTGGAGCTGGAAACACTATATTTCCATTGGTTGCTACATACCCAGATGTTTTTGTTCATGCCTGTGATTTCTCATCACGTGCTGTTAATTTAATTAAGGTTTGATTTCTTGTTCTTGTTATTATCTACGTCTTCATTTGATTTAAGGGTTGATTGCTTTTTTCTGAGCTGATGTCGCCTCCTGCTGGAGTGCTGGGCTGGACATTTTTTTTATTCCTAAGACAATGCGTGGGGGGGCAGGCGGGGTCAGTAACTTGTGAAAAATTGGATGTAAATGCCAAATTACAAATATATGATCCCTTCCCCTACAATTGCTGGCTTCTTTTCATCGATAATTAAGCCCTGCTAGTTGTTCCATCCAAATATGAGTTCCAGAAGGTCTGATGTACAATTTGGATGTATATGTCATTTGATGTGGTTAAAATTTGCTTTTGTTAGATTGGCATGGTTCAGGATACATTTGGCATTTTTTAATGACGTGACCTTCTATTTTGCTCATTACAGATGCATAAAGACTTCAAGGAAACACAAATTAGTCCATTTGTCTGTGATTTGACCGTTGATGACTTGAACCAGCAAATCCCACCATCTTCTGTTGACATTGTAACCATGGTAATTGAAAGGAAGTAATGATCTAAGTTTAATACATCTTCGTAGCTTAATAAGCTGCTACTGCTATCTCATAGCTAATGCTATTATGTCAGAGTTTGGTCGGTCAGTTAGTTATGCAGTATCACTAGCTGATTGTAAAGCAGATATTTGTGCTATCTGCAGTGTCACCAGAGAAGATGCATCTAGTATTGCAGAATATAAGAAGGGTTCTCAAGGTAGGAGACATCCCTGTTTGTAAGAATAAAACTGGTAATATACTGATTTTAATCAGATAAGGTACTATCGCTAGAGGAGATATAACTGCAATGTACTGTTTTTGCTTCCAGCCAAACGGTCATGTGCTGTTCCGTGATTATGCCACCGGTGATCTTGCTCAGGTTGCTCTTTCAGTATACCATTTTATTATTTAGAAATTTCTTTTCTGCCGACAATTTATTAAGTGGGGCTGCTCACACTTTTTTTTGCTATTTCTTACACATTTTCCCATGTCTGACTGTTTGCTGACAGGAAAGGCTTACTTGCAAGGATCAAATGATTAGTGAGAACTTTTATGTCAGGGGTGATGGCACTGTCAGTTCCTGCGATCTGTTTGTGGATGCTATCTTTTATTTTTCTCTTCTTAATGAGCCAATCTTGACGCTCTTTTCTTTCCTTCTTTTTTTTCCCCTCAACACAGCGTGCATTCTATTTTTCTAATGAATTCTTAGCAAGTTTATTCAAGGACAATGGGTTCAATGTGAAGGAAATTGATCTGTGTTGCAAACAGGTTGAGAATCGATCGAGAGAGTTGTTAATGAATCGGTATGTAATTTTAATTTGGCTTCGGGAGTCTCCTGTTGCTTTTGTCGGTATGATTGTCATCTTTTGCATTTGACTTCAGACGATGGATCCAAGCCGTATTTTGCCCTTCAGATGCTGGGGACCTTTCTAGCGGCAATCATGCTAGTACTGAAGTTGACTTGCCAAGTCAAGAAAATATTGAATCCAACATATCATTGAACGCTTCAAAGGAGCCTGTCAAGAATATTGAGGTTGATATGTCTGAGGGCGTTGCAGCTGACATGTTTGGCATTCCATCTTCTGTTGACAATGAGGTAAAGGTTTCTCTTATTGCTAATTCTGTCTATATTTGCATATTATGGATCAAGAAATGAGGTATTCTACCTCTTCTCATTGCATATGCTTTCAAGTTCTCAATGGATTTTCACCTTTTAAAGAATTTATTGGCGGACCAAGGTCTCCATTATTTATTGTCATGAACAATGACACCTGTTTTTGGCATTATTTCCTCTCAGATAATTCAGGTCAGTCTTAACGAGGAAAATTTTAGCATTAGAGTATTGTCCAGAGAGTATCAACACACATGCAAGTTGACCGGGTTGATGCTTTGGGAATCGGCTCAATTGATGGCCTCTGTTCTAGCCCGAAACCCAAACATTGTTTCAGGAAAAAAGGTTTTGGAGTTGGGCTGCGGTTGCGGAGGCATCTGCTCGATGGTGGCTGTTAGATCTGCTGACCTCGTGGTAGCAACTGATGGAGATACAAAGACCCTTGACCTGTTGATGCAAAATGTCGCTTCAAATATAGCTCCACCTTTCCTTGATAAATTGATTGTTAAGAGCCTGGAATGGGGAGATAGGGGCCATATAGAAGCAATCAAAGAAGTGAACGACAAAGGTTTCAACATCATCATAGGCACTGACGTGACATATATTCCTGAAGCAATTTTGCCTCTTTTTGCCACTGCGAGAGAACTGATCTCACCCAGCAGAGGCGATGAAGAGGACCAGGCATCGGCACTTATTCTCTGCCACATTTTTCGTCGAGTTGATGAACCATCTATGCTCTCTGCTGCTTCCCGTTATGGTTTTCGACTAGTAGAGAGGTGGCCAGCGGGAATTTTTGGTAATTCATCTCAGGGAGTTGTTGGCTCTTGGTTTGCTGAAAGTGGTATTGACAAGTATAGTTTTAGTACGGCATTGAGCATCATGTATTTTCAGATTGAGTGACAATGATCTTCAGGGTTCATATTCTGTTCTTTTTGGGTCTTGACCAGACATTTGTTGAAGCTGGTCCCGGGTTTGTGCCATCTGCCTTCTTTCATTGAATTTTGTTTGTTGTTGGACCAATACATGGTTTTGTTACACCAAACAAAAACCATGGAAATTTCTTGTAATAATTAGAATCATCTTTGGCTTCAAGAGCAAAATGATTCAGTTGCATTGATTTGTGTTGCAGGATTTCGTTACCTATACATAAAACACATGGTGCTGTGGCTGTTATAGGATGCCAACAGTTAAAACTTATGCTTGTTTAATTCTTGAGGGAATGCGTTGTTGGTTTCTCTATAATTTGCCTCTTCAGTGTACTTTGGATTTGATTCAAGTTATGATGAGGCAGGCTTAAAGTTGCAAATGCCTCATTTTGGAAAAGAGCCATAAACAAATTGCAAAGAAGTTCTAAGTAAACAAAAGCGTTAAACCAGAATAAGGAGCAGATCAAAAGATCTTGACGAAGTCGTGAGAAGTGAAGGCATTGATGCAACTAGAACCCTCTTCTTGTCTGAGTGCTCTTTCTTATCTTTGTTTTTGGTCTCACTTATATCTTCTATACTCCTATCTTCTATGTACATGTGTGCGCGTTGCTCACAGGAAACCTAGTACTCTCCGCCCCCCTCCAATCCTATTATGAGCAGGGTCACATGCTACTTGACATAATTGATAGATAGGTTCATCCATGAAAGCAATTTGATCGTATACCAAAACAACTGGGAGTAGGACTTCCACTAGGTCTGATCACCAATCTAAAGTAATAGGGGGTCACTCACTGAGACCCCTAAATAACATGTGATGCATGGACAGATTTTCCTAGGAACATTTGAGAACAGACAGTTTGAAGAAAGATCTTGAGTACTTATTATGACTTGGATTGTCTTTTTATGCTAAAATGACATGGAATATTAACCCAATGTTGTAAGAAATTCACGTAACAAGCCCCACTTTATAGGAGGCCTGGTTGTTATTAATATATGCAAGAATCTTTGGTTTTCTTTATATATGTTCAGCTTGAGTGATCTTGTAGGTTAAGTTTAGTATATCATATTATATCCACCTCTCTCGTTTGGTCGAGCACAAATCATCCACGTTGCGACTAAAGAAATTCAAGACGAATCTATAACTCCTTTACATTTAGGGTCATGAGGTTACACCAGGTTGGAATTGAACTTGCTGCTTTTTGTTTCTTAAGGCGAAAATGACTGTCAATTTATCAACTCGGCCGACTCCTACCATACCATGGACGATTTAAAAACGTGAATCCAATTAAATTATTTTGTTCTTAAGATGTTTGAGCACTGTTTTAGCGAAATACCAATTATATTTGTCAATATTGGAAGCACATTAATCCGTGAACATTAGAAGGATAGATCTGCCTTCAGTCAAAAGAAGCTTCTTTTGGTTACAGATAATCGAAGAAAATGGTAGCAGACTTTAACAGAGGTCTGAGTTCATTCTTCACTGCAAATATACAATTTGTGCACCCGCCAAAACGTACAAGAAGCTTCTTCAAACAATCCAAACATCTTTATGAACATCAAATATGTCTTCTGCACTTCTTCAGCATGTCACCTTGACCCAAACTGTTTGGGTTCATCTTTTCTGGAGAATCATCAATCTCCTTCATTTGGAAATTCACAAATGAATTCGAGAACAAGCCGTGTGTGTCTAGAAAAGTAGAAAGTACAGTTAAAATCCCAATTCTATAAGGATTTTGTTAAAAAAGTGTTTAATCTGATAAACATGCTTAATGTGGAATTATCACAACCTCTAATGCACTGGCTGTTCCAGTAAGATGCACAACCAATAATTTGAAAAATAGATTGTTTCGTTGTTTCCTTGTTGAACATGTTTAATAAAAGTCTTGAGAGTAGTTGTTCACAACATTCTTTCGTTATTGCATGAACCCACACCAAATAGAGTAAAAAGAAAACTACAAAAGAAAATTAGGATGATAGAGTTTGTGGCAGCCAGAGTCTGAACAACCTCCTACAGATGGAATGAGATGGTGATGCAGCATGTACCACCTGTTAGTAACAGCCTGTGCCGTCCCAGAAGAGGTAGCGGCAGTCAAAAGACAAGTACAGGAAGTGGATGAGTCTATGATGGCTCTTTCACTCCCAACTTCTGACTCTCCCTCTCTCTCTCTCTCTCTCTCTCTCTCTCTCTCTCTCTCTCTCTCTCTCTCTGATTTAATTTCTTTGTATAAAATTATGCGATTACTAGGGAACAGGGAGACAAAGATTTTCATCTCAGGGAAAAAAAAACATTCCGGGAAGGGAAAATGAAAATCACACACGAAGAAACATAGACAGACAAAGATACTGTGAGGGCTCACACTGTCCATCTGACCAAGAGCAAGGTCTCTTGGATTTGGATACTATACTATATAATCCTTTGTTTCTCCAGCCAAGGTTTTTGCTGATCAACTTGGTGCCAAAAATTATCACAAAAGAAAAGCATCATTGCAAGTAGGACATGCGTTATAAAGGCCTGAAAGATTTGTTTTCAGTATATAGAGTTGGTTATATTTTGCTGATTTAAATTATATTGTTGAATATAGATAGTCAGACATCTTTAAGCATTGATTTTTCCGTAAGATCAAAAAAAAAAAAGAAATTGTTCTTAATCCTAAAAGACAGCCATTAAGATTGAAGAAACACAAACACAGAGAGAGAGAGAGAGAGAGAGAGAGGGAGAGAGAGAGAGGGGGTGACAGATAGAGAGTGAGCACACAGAGCTTCAAGCATGATCATGCAAGAAAACACCATGTGTGCTCACTCTCTTCTGTCACCTCCCTTACCCTTCAAAGGTTAATTAAAGCGGAACTACATCCCAAACACAAGAACCACTCAACCGATTGCTTGCTCCCTTCCTTACTTGCACAAAAGTAAAACTAAGAGCCCTAATCTTGACACTGAACGTTCAAACTCAAAGCCCTCGTCACTGTTCCATTAGCGTGGAACAATTAGGCTTTGGCTTTGCTGATGAGCTAAGAAGCTGTACAAATGGGGCTTTATATAGGCGGAGAAAGATGGGAAAGGAATAAATGTGGGTTCCTCTGCCCATTCTCTTCTTCTTATTTTTTATTATCATCGTGCATGAGAGAGAGAGAGAGAGCAAAGGAAGTCTTCATCTTTTCTGAATCTGATTTCGTTTCCAGAAGGATCAAACCAGACTCATTTACTCAGTTACCGCTTACCAATGCATCTGGTGACTCTAAATCTTATCTGCTCATGACACATCTCTCTCTCTCTCTCTCTCTCTCTCTCTCTCAATAAAGATTTGAAACCCTAACTAGGACTGTGCCCCTGCCTGGTGGTCTTCCTCTTACTTCTGCATCACATTATCAGTTCCACATGTATATCTTTGGAAGAGTTATTTTACCAATCCTCAGAAAGATTAATGGTGAAGAAATTAAAGACTTATTTTGGGGGGTAGATATCTATAGAACAGGAATTTTAGATTCTTTATCATGTTTCATTCTAGAATTTGGATAGATGCAAATCTTATATTTCTTTACCGTCTCAATTCTTGTTACTTAATAGGGAAGACTGATTGGCATATATGATGATTTTTAGGAGGCAAGAATAAGCAAAAAATGCTTCGAGATTTTACGTGTCTGACACGAATTGTAGCATAATAAGAAGATAAAAAATCTGTATACACATAATCCTTCATTTAGCCAAAAAAAAAAAGCCAACCATTAATCATCACTGCACTTAGGGGTGAGCAAAAGGAACTACCTGAACCGGACTAAACCGGTCAATTGGACGACTCCCGGGGGTATCGGTCCAGTTCCTCGTTCTAGGGATGGATCCGCCCATCTAAACTAGACATGTTTTTTTATTTTTTTTTATTATTCTTACAAATTTGAAAACCTGAAAAACCTAATCAATTCTCGATATAGTGTTGAGAATTGATATGGTGCAATTTCCATAATGTAGAATTTGATTCATGAACCTCACAACAAAAGCCACATTGGTGTTTGTTATTGGTTGTGAGTCATGCTCAACCATGTGCAATTCGCATTTTCCTACGAGGGTTTAACATCCTTCTCAATGAGAAGGATTCTGTAATGGACTACATGTTGCTGGTTTCATGAACTCACTTGGGAATCGGGCTAGACCAACCGGTCGTTTTGGTCCAATTCCAGGATCAAGTGGGCCGATTCCCGATTCCGTAAATGGGAAACCAGCCCCTCTAGTCTGGCTCTCAGTTCCAGGTGGGATTTCTCACCTTGGAAACCGATCAGCCCTAATTGTACTTGTAGGATCTAGAGAAGACTATGGTCATGCATCATTTGTTGTCTATGCATTACAATAAAACACTGACCTAAGGCCACACCATATGTTACGTAATCTTGTGTATACTAGTCTTCACAAATAGTTTTCTATCTGTAGCAGAACCAATAGTTAGGCCAACACAAATGGTCCAACATGTACTCAAATTTCATGTGCGAAATCTAGCTTTTCCAATTACATAGTGCACAAAAAAGAAAAATTCATAGATTACTTCTTTTCTTTTTCCTTTTCCCCTGAAAAACTCTCTTTGAGACCTTCCACATGCACCGCATCAAATGGTGAATTTCCACCACTCGTGAGCGTGGCCATCTTCAAGAATGTTATATAACTTAGATATATCTTTTAGCTATAGAGGCAAATAAGATCATGATTAATTCTCACTCTTTCTTTTACTCTCTCTTTTGCTAATTATAACAAAGAGAAAGAGCAGCCCATGCACAAAGAATGAAAGCTTCCAAAACCAAGAATACAAGTTTCGAAGACTATTTAGAAAAATAAAGTAACATATATATATATATTTATTTATTTCTAAAGTCACTCCACTTGGGTTTTTACAAGCTCGAATAAAAATAGAATGCAAGGGTTGCATTAGGTAGTCAACAATCGTTTCAACAAACTTGACTCCACGGATGTCATAACATAAATCACTCAAACCCTGGATATTAGGTTTGCCTGATATGGTGTTAAAGTATTTAAATTGCATGTTCATCTGACAACTTAAATATTTTGAACAATTGGCAGTCCCATAAAATTTTACATTGAATAGTTTATCAAATTTTATTCGTTTCACCTATTATATATTTCTATACTTTAGTCTTAAACTTTTAAAATAATTGGCGGTAGTCTTGTGAAATCTCCAGTGCTTACAGACATGATGGACCGAGGGGTGGTCACAGTGGCCCCTACCCCCTACGTAAAAACAAAATCATATATATCAGGTAATCTTCTCAATATTTGAATACATAAATATTTAGCTAAAAGTTTTGGTCTCGCCTTATTTTAAGTGGTTGGTTATATTTATTTAAGCATTTTAAATTTCCCTTCTACTTTGATATGGAACATCTCTATTTTGAAAACATACACTTATACATAACTTTTTTTTTTTTGTAAAATAAATCTGAATGCTATTAAATACCTAAAAGTAATTTCTTTTTCTTTAAGGGGAAAACCAAAACCTCTTTTCAGAAGCAGGCTTTCCTTAAGCTCCCCAAACATAATCCACAGGAAATGTACATTGAATCATATAATGGGGTTACCAAAATGGAAAGAGACCCATCTTTAGCCCTCTGGAAATCAAGCTTTTCTCATCAGAATGACCCCTCCTTCCTTTGAATGGCTATGACAAGAAGATGCAGCATAAAGAATTTGGATATTTTCCCTTTCTGAAGGAACAACACAAAGCAATTGGGATACGTGGGGAGCAGAAATCAATTAACCAAATCAGCCCTAATGTTTTTTCTTTGGTCATGCAATCCTAATGTTGATCCGTCCCCACTTTCTCGAACCAAGGGAAAAGGGTCCAATGGCAGTGCAACACAGGCACATGTACGTGCACCCCTTGTTCAAGCAAACATGTATTATGCGGCGCTGAATAAAGCAGCTTAAAGTATATATATGCTTTCTGATCATTAGATGATTAACTAAATTGTGAAATTTAAAGCATAAGAATCTTTGACATTGTTCTCACCAATCACAGCCAATGCGTGGCTTTCGTGGGACGTTTTGTCTTTCCTAAATTCCCCACACAACCTGAGCATCTGTTTTGTCCTCAGGATTTTATGCTTAAAGTCCCAAAGTTAAGAATTAAGGTAATCAACCACTTACACTGGGGTTTAATGCATCCTTTCTTCCATCATCATGCAATCATCCGATTTTGTTAGAATAGATTTGGAGGTAATGCAAACGTGGGGAGTTCCTTTCTTGCATCATTTTATCCCTTTAAATTTATTTTGTCTCGCTTCAATTACCTTCCACACCTTCATAAGCAACTGTCGAGAAAATTCAACATTTATACTTTTCAATGAGAGATTATGGTCATCTTTTATCTCGACCTTTTTTCATCTAAGTAGATTTAGATGGTCGCTTACAAACGACGATAACAAGTATGAAACAAATCCCAATCTTTTTCTAAAATTCATCTGAGCTAGCATATTCTTTCGATGATAGTAACTGGCGCTAGAGTATATGATTCATCAATTTTTTATACCATACGGCATGAATTGTATTTTTCCACTGCAACAGTGATCGTGATAAGTTATTATCAATCGTCAACATAGCTCATGTCACTTGATAAACAGAGTTGCATAAACATGTTTTACTCTAACGGTTTGTATTTATTGCAAATCCCCGTTGAGATACACTAAAGCAACTTTACCTCTAGCAAAGTGGACAAAAGAAGATTTAGGGTTTCCCTTTTTGTAGTGGAGGAATGATATGGAAGACCTTTGCATAGCCTCAATCACAATGGGAATTTTCTTATTCTAAATAGATCCTATGCTTGCTTGCTTACTATCACTAGAATTGTTTTGTTCAAAAGGAGCAACAACACATGCTAACACAGACACTTGCATCACCAAGAAATTGAAACGATTGATAGAGATAAGCATCTGATCTTTCGCTTTGGCTTTAACATTAGTCCAACCTCTGGAGTGGTGATCAAAGCATCATTGGCATCTTCTTCTCTCATTCTATCCTCTTCTTTCTTTTCTCACTTTCGGCAACTTGCTAAGAATTGCGCTCTCTTGATGATGGCATGACCTTTGCACAGTTAGTGTCCACGTGGCATCGTGGGGATGAGTCTCTTGATGGCTTAACCCCAACCATGCATTATCTGATATGAAAGAATCATGTCTTGCCAATTTAGTTGGAATGGTCATATTCAAAAATTAAAAATATTAAATTATATTTATTGAATTTTGACTTGTGGCTCTTTTGTCTTTGTGGTCTGAGAGCTGGATTCGCACTAGACAAAATGTTTTCTTTAGTATATCGGGTGGTGGTGAAGTATTAGGGGCATGTATAGACAGATCCAAACATGTTGCCAGAAGAACACAGAATATACATTAGCCAAGAGAAAATTGACCACATAATATACAAAAGTCCTACACATATGTGCCCATACTTATACAGAATAATTGTGTGCATGACATATTATAGATGTAAGTATAAGAGAAGGGCATCAATGTATGTGTACATACAAGAAATATCATTATTCACCCCACCTAGCCAAGTACTTAATTAAACCATGCCATGTCAATTATTGTTACATGTTTGGCTCTTGCTGAAATTTGTTAAGAATCTATATCCCATCTAGCGTTTGTTAACTAATAGTCAAATATTTTGCAAGTCGGCTTAAATCACTCTTTGTGTGGAAAGTTTCCTTGTTTAATGGATTCTATATGTTAACATTAGAATCAAAATCTAGAGCCAAATTTAAAGAAGTTAATGGTTAAAATTAGGTCATGACAAATACATTGCACTCATAGGTCCAATTGATTAAATGTCTACTAAGCTCATCAATCATTAACGTCGTAACAATACAATTGACCACAGGACCCATCGATGGACTACCTGATGAGTTCATTGATCATGAGTTTTCTATGCATGACCAATTGACCGAAACGTAACAAAAGTTAAAGATTAAGTAGAGGAGAATCCATTGACCAAGATATAATCGTGGCTGAGGAATCGCGAGCTTTTACAAATCATCCCTAAAATATTACGCAAGTAAAGACTATTAAAGATTATTGTAGGGAAAGATCAGGATGCATAACAGAATGGCTTATGAAAGAAATAGGAGCAATCAAAGCATAACAATCACAAAGAATACAAAACAACCAATCAACACACAGCATCAATCGAGGCATCATATTTCAAAGATGGGAATATTATTCGTAATAGATTGATCTAGATTGGAGTTTGTTTATACTTTGAACGCAAACTTGAAATAGATTAGGTTTCTCAGTTCTAGCACTTGCCTGTGTTTATAAAGGTTTTCCATTTGTAAAATTTGTATTTATTCTACGTACTTCCGTGATCTTCATCAAAAGTTCATGCTTTCATAGTCATTGAGGGAGCACGACATCCAAAATTATAAGTCATATGCTGCCTTTCAATAAAGTTTCAAGCAATTTTCTTATTTATTCATAATCTACTATCCACGCATTATTTTTGTAGTTAAAATCCTACAAATTCCTTAAGACTTCGAGGCATATTAAAATCCATTTATTTTTTATATGAATTCAAATTCAATACTTTAATTTTATCATCAAGATCGTTGAGTTTATGGTGATCCCAGCTTACCAAAAATACACGTAAAACTCCCATATTGAGCATCCATTTTATTTCGTTTTTTATCGCAGCCATAATCTCCTTTGTCTCCCACAGTCCTGAATTAGTTACAAATCAAAAGATACATTGAAAGTTGAAATTATGGACAACTCTTGTCATTGCTAGAAAAAGAGTCAACAAAAAGATTTTTCAGAGGATGCGTTTTCCATAGATATCCCTTATCAATTTTGCGAGATGCTTCCAAATTGTCCCAAATCTTCTCCAAGCAGTGGACCTAGAGATCCACGACCTCACGTGCACGTCTTCCCATAAATGAGTGGCCAAAGGAATAAAAATAAAAATAAAATAGATCAAGACTTGAAAAGTTTGAGTATATTTCATTTCAAATGATCAAAATTAATAGGGATTTGTTAATAGTAACATCAATGCTTGAGAGAAAACGAATCTTGCTTTTGTTAGATGGGCATAATTGGGGATACATTTAGCATTGCTTTACCTTTTAGTTTGCTCGTTACATATGCACAAAGACTTCAAAGAAACGCAAATTAGTCCATTTGTCTGTGGTTTGACCGTTGATGACTTGAGCGAGCAAATTCCACCATCTTCCGTTGATATTGCGACATGGTAGTTAATAGGAAGTAAGGACCTAACTTCAACACATCTTTGGTAATTTAATGAACTGCCATTGCTAGCTCATACCCTATGGTACTAATTCAAAGTTTGCTTGATCAGTTACTTATGCAGTTCCAGAAGCTGATGTCAAACAGATATTTGTGCTTTCTGCGGTGTCTCCAGAGAAGATGGTTCTCAAGGTAGGAGGCCTCCCTGTTTTTAAGAAGTAAAATTTGTAATATACTGATTTTTAATCAGTTAAGGTACTATCACGAAAGGAGATATAACTGCGATGTAGTGTTTTCACTTCCAGCCAAAGGGTCACCTTCTGTTTAGTGATTATGCCAACGATGATCTTGCTCAGGTTGCTCTTTCAGTATAACATTTGTTTATATTTAGAAAAGGATATCTGCCCACGTTTTTTGAGTGTGGCTGCTCACTCTTCTACTATATCTTACACATTTTCCTATGTTTCCCTGTTTTGCTGACAGGAAAGGTCCACTTGCAAGGATCAAATGATTAGCGAGACCTTTTAAGTCAGGAGTGACGGTACTGTCTGTTCCCGCAATCTGTTTGTGGATGCTTTCCTTTTCTTTTTCCTCTTAATGAGCCAATCTGGACGCCGTTTTCTTTCCTTCCTTTTCTTTTCACTTTTTCAAAACAGCGTGCATTCCATTTCTCTAATGAATTCTAACCAAGTCTATTCGAGGACATATCATCAAAGGCTTCAAAGGTGTCACGCCCCGAACCCCACGGCACGTAACATCCTTACATTGATCGATTATGATGCAACGCTCTTAGGAAGTGTCGCCGACCCATGCCCAAACAGAGATCAAATACGAGCAGAAGTAATAAATAAACAAACCTAGACAGTAACAATATGAGCCAAGGATAGCTATGCATTAATCACCATAACAGAAAAAAATTATACATTTTATCTTATTATTAAAACCATTTGTACATCGTATACGAGTACCACAAAAAGATATAAATGATCAGCAGCCACTTGGTCAAAAAGGGGTAAGTGGCTAGGGAGGTCAGGCTAAAACTCAGGGAAAGGACTACAGTCCAAAAAGTAACGGCCCTCCTTACTAGCTATGGACATTAGGTGACCATAAGGCTCCCAATCAAGGTCGGACGACTCGGAAGAATCATCTGACAACTCCTCGAAGGCATCCTCACTAGACCTTGACTCCTCTGAATCCATGGCCTGTACTCATTCATCCTCGGAGTCCGGCTCCAATTCAGAGTCAAGGTAAAGCTCAAACCCCTTCTCGTCTGATCCTAACTCCTCAACCTCTCCGTCCTTGGCTACGTTCTGCTCCATGGCCTTGGGTTCATCTTCCTCCTCATCCATCGGCTCGGGGTCCTCCGCTAGTACATTAGGTTCCTCATTCATGGGCTCATCAACGCCATCAACCTCATAAATGTCCTACGGGTTTATCATCTCACCATCCGTATGTATGGGCTCCATCAAGCCATTCGCATCTAGTGGAGCATCGAAGGTTTTCAGGGGTCGACCCATGTTCCCATTCGCATCCCGAAGACATCACGCTATATATTCCTGAGTTTGATAGAAATATTCCCCAACATCAATGAAAACCACAGATCGATACCGTACATATGCCTTCCCATTGCCAGAAGGAAAAACACTAGTTGACTGCTGAATTTGCATCGGGATCCCAAAATGTGTGTGTATCTTCGGCATAGTCGTGGTCGGGGTCTGAAAAGTTTCGATTTACATAACCGTGAGACGAATCTCAGTGAGTTCAACCCCTAAACCTAGGTTAGACTAGCATGCAATCTCCTGACCGGAAATAAACACTCAAAAGCACAACATAACAATAATCACATAAGTTTCTAATTTTGCAGGTTAGATAGTTCAGCGTATAATAATTATGGCACATACGTGGCACACGTAGTCACATGTACGCCAAACACATGCTCATGCACCAAGTCTCACCCACTCGCACGCTAGTCCATGCATGTTTATGCATACAGATGTCGTCAATATGATATATGCATTTCTTGGCCCACTGGCCCACACTGGCACACTGGTAATTGTCCGATTTATTAATATTTATTACGACTCGAGTCAATAATATTCACGGCTCGGTGCGTCTAGCCTGCTTCAAAGTGCATGAGGCGCAACACTGATCTCCTTACGAACCAGAGCCTGCTTCAAAGTGCATGAGGATAGTTGTCTTCCGAATGTACCGGGCATCGTCCTGCTTCAAAGTGCATGAGGACGGTATCGACCCGAAGGTCACGACCCAAAGGTCCTTAGGTGATCACACAATCAATTATTATCTGAATCCTACGTAATACGTTTCGGAGTATTTTAGGTGATCACATGCTCATGGCAGGCATGCATTCTCGCACAGTTTCATCACATGCCTCACTCTTGACATACATAATGCGTGACCATGCTATGCAGTACAATGCACCACGAGCATCAATTTAATTTAAACACTCAATGTCACAACACGTGCTCAATCAGCCTAATTAATACCGTGTGGCCTAACGTGCGATTCACAATTCAACAATTAATTTCAAACCAATCATTGGCCAATCGCACCCCACATTAGTCAGCCACACAACATACGACATGGCAGCGTACGTAATCAATCACAATTAAGCACAAATTACGTAAACTCAGTCAATCCGAACATACCCAGCAATTCCACCAATGGGCTCCTAAATTGACCATTTAGTCCAATTATTCTTCCCAATAATTCTCATTGATCCACTACATTTTCCCGATAATAATTTCTACCAATCAGTCCTCAACCTAGTCTGAAATATACACTGATACTACCTAAACCAGTCCAAAATGCACCGATAATACCTAAACTAGTCCAGAAAATCGCACTATCAGTCCTAATCCGGGTTTAGGAATTTTACTCACTTAATCTTGGACTGCGACGATGAGGAACGGTGGCCGATCACTGGTGAACAGCGGGAACCGGCGACGGCGCTCCCCGGCGACGCACGCCGCCACCGCATAAAACCGCACGGACCGCACACGCCATATGAACACCATATGGATGGTGACGTACGACGACGTAACACGGACATCGAACGCCATGCTGGCAGCGGCTGGCCCCACCTGGGCCCCCGCCGCGGGGCAGGGGGGCTCCTCCGGCACGGCGGCAGTGTTAACCCGAGAGAAAAAGGGAGAGAAAGAGAAAAAGGGCCTGACAGAGGCGAAAATGAGACCAGGACCCGAGGTGGGGTTAATGGGTGGAGGCACGGTGGTCGGCGGCGTGGTGCCCGGGCCGGGCGTGGCTCCGGTGAAGCTTGGCCGAGAGAGAAAATGAGAGAGAGAGAGATTTCGGGAGGAGAGAGGGCCTGTTCTGGCTAGATGAGGGTTGAGAGGACAGAGAGAGAGTCTTATCTTGGTCAAATATTAGGGGCTAGAGTGCCAAGTGTCACAAATCTAGCTTAAAATGACCATTTTGCCCCTCATCCAAGGGCCACCATAAGATCTTATCCAAAAATTCAAGGGCATGTTGGTCCTTTGCTGCAATAATTAAGATAAGTCCAAATTTAATTAATTTCCTTAATTATCTCCCAAAATTCGGAATCAAAAATAGCTCAGGGGCAAAACCGTCATTTTTCCGGTCTCGGGGCGAAATTTCAATTTTCGCACATACGTATTCTATATGTGCATGGCCAACATAATATGGCATCACATTCATGAAATTCACTTTTTAAACCCTCGAAAATCGACTGCAAAGTTCTAGGAATAAAATAATATTATTTTTCATTTCCAAGCCAAAATTCCAATTTTTGACCGTAACGACTCTTGGTATGCGTAGCCACCCTAAAATGGCGTCGGCCTCGAAAAATAACCTCATTTGGCCTCAAAAAGAGATGCTGGTGTTCCGAGGGGCAAAATTGTAATTTTTTACCCCCGGACCGAAATTCCAATTTTCACTCGTACTAACTCCAAATGTGTGTGGCCAGCATAATATGACGTCAAATTCCCAAAAATAGTCTCTTAAGCCTTCGAAAATCGACATCGAAATCCGGACCCAATTCCGTGAACAAAACTCGCTAAACTTTCAATTTCGGGTCTCTCACTAACGGGCGGCTGTTTAGAGGTTACGCATATCGACCTAGGGTTATCTGAGTCATGACGGTCCTGATCATTGAGAGAATGAGAAATTATCACCAGTCCCAAAGGTCACGATCATTCGGTTCAAGTTCAGGACTGGTTGGCCACATGTACTTTCGGTCTTGCAGAATCACCTACATCCCTATTGTACATCGTTGGCTTTGGCCAAACCCAATCCATTACTCTTTCCTAAGATCGGCCCACGTTAACCCAAAATATTTCCTCAGCGTCTCTCATGATCGGTGTCCATTTCGCGATAGGGTCCCCGATCCACATACAATTTCCTAGTTAGCCATACCTCATTAGTTAGTATCCCAAGAGTGATCAGCTCTGGGCGAGACTTACTAAAATGAAATGCAAAATAATATCAGTTTTATTAATCCCGGAATTACATCGAAATTCGGGCCGTTACAAAAGGAGCCTATTGAGAATATTAAAGTTGATATATCTGAGGGTGCTGCAACTTACACGTTTGGAATTTCTTCTTCTTCTGACATCGAGGTAAAGGTTTCTCTTCTAAGTAATGCTGTCTATATTTTCATATTATGGATCAAGGAAAGAGGTATTCTGCCTCTTCTCATTGCATATGCTTTCAAGTAATCAATGGATTTTCACCTTTTAAAGAATTTATTTGCAGACTGAGGTCTCCATGTATAGTGTCTTGAACATTAACACCTGTTTTTGGCATTGTTTCCTCTCAGATAATTCGGGTCTGCTTTAACGGGGAAAACTTTACCATTAGAGTATTGTCCAAAGAGTATCAACACACATGCAAGTCGACTGGGTTGATGCTTTTGGAATCGGCTCCATTGATGGCCTCCGTCCTAGCCAGAAACCCAAACATTGTTTCAGGAAAAAGGGTCTTGGAGTTAGGCTGTGGTTGCGGAGGCATCTGCTAGATGGTGGCTGTTAGATCTGCTGGCCTCGTGGTAGCGACTGATGAAGATACAATGACCCTCGACCTGTTGATGCAAAACGGCACTTCAAATGTCCCTCCACCTTTCCTTAATATATATTGTTAAGAGCCTAGAATGGAGAGATAGGGCCATATAGAAGCAATAAAAAAGTGAATGATTAAGGTTTCGACATCACCATAGGCACCAATGTCATATATATGCCTAAAGCAATTTTGCCTTGTTTTGCCTGTGCGAGAGAACTGATCTCATCCAACAGAGGCAATAAAGATGACCAGGTAGCGGCACTTATTCTCTCCCACATTATGTGCCAAGTTAATCATCATCTATACTGTCCGCTGCTTCCCGGTTTGGTTTTAGACTAGTTGAGAGGTTGCCTGTGCGAATTTCCGGTGACTCACCTCAGGAAGTTGTCGGCTCTAGGTTTGCTGAAAGTGGTATTGATGAGTATAGTCTTAGTACAGCATTGTCATCGTGTATTTTCAGATCAAGTGCTAATGATCTTCAGGGTTCGTATTCCGTTCTTTTATGGTCTCGACCTCGTCCCTGGTTTGTGGCATCTACCTTATTTCATTGAGTTTTATTTGTTGTTGGACTGATACATGGCTATGCTACATGGCACTTAAACCAAGGAAATTGCTTATTGTTATTAAAATCATCTTTGGCTTCAAGAGCAAAATGATTTAGTTGCATTGATTTATGTTGCAGGGTTTCCTACATATTTGTATTCTGACCTTAATGAGTTTGGTATAGTTGGAAGCTTTGCTCATGACACGTTTTTTTTCATTAATATGATGTGGCTGTCGCAAGATGCCTACGGTTAAAACGTATGCTTTTTTAATTTTTCAGGGAAAGCATTGTTGATTTCCCTTTAATTTGCCTTTTCTGTGGATTTTTTATCTGATTTCAGCTATGGACTGAGGCAGGCTTAAGGTTTTAAATGTCTCATTTTGGAAAAGAATCATAAATAAATACAAAGATGTTCAAAGTAAACAAAAACTTAAACCAGAATAAGGAGCAGCAGATCAAAAGCTCTTGACAAAGTCATAAAAAGAGAAGGCATTGACACAAGTTAAACACTACACTCTTGTTGTCTGAGGGCTCTGAACTGTTAGGACTTGTGCTATTTCTGGTCACCAATTTAAAGTAATAGGGGTCGGTCACAGAAGCCCCTACAGAATGCTACATCTTAAAAATACAATCAAATTAACTTGTTCTTCAGATGTTTCAGCACTGTTTTGCCAAAATACTGATTATAAGCACATTAATCAGGGATGCGTGACTTTGATCACATAAAGGTTAAATCCAGCTACAATCTAAAGAAACTGTTTTTGGTTACAGCAATCAAATAAATTGATAAAACTTTGAAAGATGTCTGGGTTCATTCTTCACTGCGAATACACTAACTTGTTGACCCACCAAAACGTACAAGAAGCTTCTTCAAACAATCCAAACATCTTTAGCTTCTGTTTCATCTTCACTTCTTCAGCATGTCTCCATGAGAATTTGGCCCAAACTGTTTGGGTTCATCTTTTCTGGAGATATAATCAGTCTCCATCATTAGTCAATTCACAAATGAATATGAGAATAAGCCCTCTGTATCAAAAAAGTAAAGTTCAGTCCCTATATTATAAGGATTTTTGTTAAAAAAGCATTGCATTTGTTAAACATGCTTAATGTGGATTGATTGATTACTCGTTAAGCATGTTTAATATAAGCACCTCACGCACTTGTTAACAATATTCTTTCCCTGTAGCATGAGAAAAATGACAGTATCATTAACACAAACCCAGAAGAGCAAAAAGAAAACTTCAAAAGAAAGTTAGGATTATAGAGTTTGTGGCAGCCAGTCTGAACAACCTCCTACAGATGGAATGAGATCGTGATGCAGCACGTGACACTTGTTAGTAACAGCCTGTGCAGTCCCAGAAAAAAAGGTATAAGCAGTCAAAAGACATACAAGTACAAGAAGCAGAAGAGTTTATGATGGCCCTTTCACTCCCCCGTCCCATGTTTACTTCTGCTTACTGTCTCTCTCTCTAATTTAATTTGTTTAGTATATGATTATCCAATTAATAGGGAACAGGTAGACAAAGATTTTCATCTCAGCGAAAAAAACATTCAGGGAAGAGAAAATGAAAAACAATAACGAAAAAACATAGACAGACAGACATACTGTTAGGGCTTACACTGAAGAGCACTCCATCTGACCAAGACCAAGGTCGCTTGGATTTGGGTACTGTTCAATATAATACTTTCTTCTCCAGCCAAGGTTTTTGCTGATCAACTTGGTGAAAGAAAACTATTGCAAAAGAAAAAGCACTATTGCAAGTGGAAGTATGAGTCATAAAGGCCCGAAAGCTTTGTTTTCATTAGATACAGTTGGTTATATTTTGTTGAACTTTGAATTACTTTGTTGAACATAGGGAGTCGGATCCCTTTAAGCATCGAATTTTCCATAAGATCGAAAAGAAAGTTATCCTTCATAATCCTAAAAGTTAACCGTTGAGATTAAAGAAACACAAACCCACAGAGACAGAGAAAGAGAGAGAGGTGGGGTGACAGATAGAGAGTGAGCACACAGAGCTTCAAGCATGATCATGCAAGAACGCACCATTTGTGCTCACTTTCTTCTGTCACCTCCCTTACCCTTCAAAGGTTAAAGAGGAACCACATCACAACCACAAGAACCATTCGACCGTTGATTGCTTGCTCCCTTCCTTACTTGCACAAAAATAAAACTAAAAACCCCAATTTTGACACTGTGCTCTCAAACTCAAAGCCCTTGTTACTGTTCCATAGAGTGGAAAAATTGGACTTTGGCTTTGCTGATGAGATGAAGAAGCTGTACATGTGGGGCTTTATATAGATGGAGAAAGATGGGGAGGGAATAAATGTGGGTTCCTCTTCCCATTCTCTTCTTGTTTTTTATTATCATCGTCCACGAGAGAGAGAGAGCAAAGGAAGTCTTCATCTTTTTAGAATCTGATCTATTTTCCAGAAAGATCAAACCAGATCCATTTACTCAGTTACCGTTTACCAATGCATCTTGTGATTCTAAATCTTATCTTCTCTCTCTCCAAACTCTAGCTACTGTGACACATCTCCCTCCAACTCTCTCTGAAAAATAAAAATTTAAACCCTAACTAGGACTGTGTCCCCTACCTGGTAGTCTTCCTCTTACTTCTGCATCACATTATCAGTTCCATATGTATATCTTTGGAAGAATTATTTTACCAATCCTGAGAAAGATTAATGGTGAGGTAATATGAAGATTTATAGAACAGGAATTTTATCCAGTTTATCATATTTCAGTCTAGAATTTGGATAGATACAAATATTATATTTCCTTACCATCTCAATCCGTGGTATTGAAAAGGAAAAATGGTCAGCATATATGATGATTTTTAGGAGGCAAGAATAAGCGAAAAATGCATAGAGATTTTACGCATCTAATACGAATTGTAGCACAATAAGAAGATAAAAAATCTATGTACACATACCTTTACCAAAAAAAAAAAATCTATGTACACATAATCCTTCATTTAGCCAATAAAATTTGTTCAAGCAAACATATATGATGCGGCGCTAAATAAAGCAGTTTAAAGTATATATGCTTTCTGATAACTAGACAGTTAACTTAATTGTGCAATTTAAAGCATAAGAATCTTTGACTTATTGTTCTACCAATCACAGCCAACGCGTGGCTTTCGGGGGACCTTTTGTCTTTCCTAAATTCCCCACACAACTTGAGCATACGTTTTGTCCTCCGGATTTGATGCTTAAAGTCGTAAAGTTAAGAATTAAGGTGATCAACCACTCACATAATAATTAATTGCAATTAAGTGCATCCATTCTTCTATCGTCATCATGCAATCATCCGACTTTAGTACACTAGATTTACTAATTAGGAGATAATGCAAATGTAGGGAGTTTGTTGCTTACGGTAGATTTATACTTTTCAAAATGAGAGATTATGGTAGATTTATGCAAATGTAGGTGACCTCTTTTCATCTTATTAGATTCAGATGGTCGCTAAAAAACATCGTGTGACATTCCGAAATTTCCGCCAATTGGAAATTATAAAATAACTAAATTTTATGAAATGTGCTCGTAGTAAATTCTCGCCCGGAACTGATCATTCCTGAAAATGCTAACCATTAGGGAAAGGCTAATAGGGGAATTAAATTCGCACGACTAAAGAAAATTCGATCGTGAATGGATTTCGACCATTAAATCGCGTAAGTGATATTTTGAGCCACTGTTGATCGATCCAAGGATAGTTAGGGGTCAGTTAGCCACTGTTTTAGTAGTGTATCGCGGGTGATTCCGTTGGACCACGAAACGACTTGACGAATGATTCTGAAATTATACCGAACGACCGTACCCCTCGGATCAAGTGATTGATCCTCGCGATTTTTATGACAACCGAGACCGTCACAAACCGAACGGACTTGCACGTGACTCGATTCAGTATCAGTCATGAGTCGATTCTACGAATTTCCCCAGTAAGCCGCCCGTTAGCTCGAGAAACGCTCTAGTTGCGTTTAATAGAATTTAATTATTGAATTCTTGCCCAAATTGGACACCGGAAAATTAGGAAGTCACGCCGGAATGTTAGGACGACGTTGCACGTGACACGTGTGAATTTTTGATGCGCTTAAATCCTTCGGAAAAATTCAATTTGAACAAGAAACGGAGAAAGTGACCAAAATACCCCTAAGAGTAATTAAAGGATTAGTTCTAGGGGCAAGGGGCATTTTGGTCATTTGTGCTTTGGATATTTTTGGTCAAAAGTTACTATTCAAGTCTAGACCTTATCTTCTCTCTTCCCCTCTCCATCGTGAATTTTCCCCCTTTTGGCCATGAAGCACCCCCCCCCTCACCGTACTCTCTCTCTCTTTCTCTCCTTGCCGCCCAAGCCGCGCCGTCGCCACCCAAGCCGATCGCCGCCACCCGGAACCGTACATCATCACCGCCGTCCCCGATTTAGTGCCGCCGCTCTCCGTTCTAGCCGTGATAGTTTAGAACGCGGGTAAGTCGCGTTCTAAACCCAATTTAGGATTTCAGGTATCGACAGGCGATTTTAGGCGAAACCGGGCATAGGATAGGTGCGGAATGGCATGATTTAGAAGTGGGATTAGGTGGCGGGCCTTAGAATTGAAACCAGAAAATTTTTATTGGAAAATTTAGAAAATAGGGGCTGTGATTTACTGTTCACGGGGCTGTGATGATTTGTTCGGGGTGCAAGTATACGCGATGGTGGTAAAGTCTGGCGGTTGTAAGTTGTGAATATTTTATAAGTTGGTAATGTAAAGAAATATGTGTATTCTCTCTATTCTCCCCAGTTTTATTTGTCAGGGATAAATTGTGATTCTCGCTGTGGCTTTAAATCTCTGATGGTTATTTGAGATTGGCGACATTCCTGGGACGTCGCGCAAATGGACCAGGTAAGGGTGTTGCGTGCCCGATGGGGTTCGGGACGTGACACATCGATAACGAGTATAATGCAAGCCCCTATCTATATCCGAAATTCATTTGAACTAGCATATTCTTTTGATGATAGTAAATGATGCTAGAGTATATTCATCGGGTTTTTATACCATATGATAGAAATTGATTTTTTTCGCTACATCAACGATTGCGACAAGTTTTTATTGATCGTCAACATACGCTAGTGTCACGTGATAAAAATATAAATATGTTTTACACTAATGGTTGGTATTAGTTACAAATCCCCATTGAGATACACAAAATCAACTTTTTATCTAGCAAAGTGGATAAAAGAAGATCTAGGGTTTCCCATTTTTGTAGTGGAGGAACGATATGGAAGATCTTGCATGGCCTCAATCCAATGGGAATTTTGTTCTAAATAGATCCTATGCTTGCTTACTGTCACTAGAATTATTTTGTTCAAAAGGAGCAACAACACGCGCGCACACACTTGCGTCACCAAGAAATTGAAACGATTGATAGAGATAAGCATCTGATCGTTTGTTTAGGCCGTTGCAACACCTTTAACCTTAGTCCAACCTCTGGTGTGGTGATCATGGCATCATTGGCATCTTCTTCTCTCATTGTATCCTCTTCTTTCTTCTCACTTTCGGCAACTAGCTAAGAGTGGGCCTCTCTTGATGATGGCGTGACCTTTGTACAGTTAGTGTCCACGTGGCATAGTGGGGATGAGTCTCTTGTTGGCTTAACCCCAACCATACGTCATCTGATACGAAAGAAATCATGTCTTGCCATTTTTGTTGGAATGGTTTAAAAAATTGTGAATATTAAATTGTATTTTATTGAATTTTGTCTTTTGACTCTTTTGTCTTTTTGGTAGAGCTGCACTCGCACTAGATAAAATGTTTTCTTTAGTATTTCGGGTGGTGGTGAAGTAATGGGGGCATTTGTAGACAGATCCAAATATGTTGCCAAAAGAACACATAAAATACATTGGCCAAGAGAAAATTAACCACATAAAATACAAAAGGACTATACAAATATGCCCATATTTATAGAGAATAATTATGTGCACGACATATTATAGATGTAAGTATAAGAGAAGGGCATCAATGTATGTGTATATACAAGAAGTATCATTATTCACCCCACTTAGCCAAGTACTTAAACCATACCATGTAAATTAATGTAACATGTTTGGCTCTTGTTGGAATTTGTTAAGAATTTATATCACATGTAGTGTTTGTTAACTAATAGTCAAATCTTTTGCAAGTCGGCTTAAATTACTCTCTGTGAGGAAAGTTTCCTTGATGAAAGGATTCTCTATGTCGACATTAGAATCAAAATCTAGACCCAAACATAAAGAAGTTAATGGTTCAAACTAGGTCGTGACAAATACACTGCACCCATAGGGTCCAATTAATTGAATACCTACTAAGCTTATCAATCATTAAGGCCATAATAGTACGATTGACCATAGGATTCATCAATTGTTCAGGATATTTATTTTCTAATGATCGAAATTATTAGAGATTTGTTAATAGTTACGTGAAGGCTTGAGAGAAAACAAATCTTCCTTCTGTTAGATTGACATGGTTCTGGATACATTTAGCATTACTTTATTGATACGACCTTTTATTTTGCCCATTATAGACGCATAAAGACTTCCGAGAAACACGAATCAGTCCATTTGTCTGTGATTTGACCGTTGATAACTTGACCAGCATATTCCACCATCTTCCATTGACATTCTGACAAGGTATTTAAAAGGAAGTAATGACCTCTCTTCTATACATCTTGGTAGCTTAATGAACTGCTAGTCTGCTACTGCTAGCTCATACCTTATGCTATGAATCTAGAGTTTTTGTTTTTTCGGTCGAATATAACAGTTACTTGTGAAGTTTCAGTAGCTGATTGGAAAGTAGATATTTGTGCTATCTGCAGTGTCTCCAGAGAAGATCCATCGAGTATTGCACAGTATAAGAAGAGTTCTCAAGGTACTATCACGAGAGGAAATATAACTGCGCTGTAGTGTTTTTGCTTCCAGCCAAAGGGTGGCCTTCTGTTCCAAGATTATGCCACCGTTGATCTTGCTCAGGTTGCTCTTTGAGTATGACATTTTATTTTATTTAGAAAAGAACTCTGCGGGGCAATTTTTTAAGTGTGACTGCTCACTCTTCTTCTACTATATCTTACACAGTTTCCTGTGTCTCCCTGATTGGCTGACAGGAAAGGTGCGCTTGCAAGGATAAAATGATTAGCGACGGATTAGCGAGACATTTTATGTCAGGGGGTGATGGCACTATCAGTCCGTGCGATCTGTTTGTAAGTGCCATCTTTTTCTTTTTCCTCTCAATGAGCCAATCTGGACGCTCTTTTCTTTCCTTCTTTTTTTCGTTTTCTCTTTTTCAAAGCAGCGTGCTTTCTGTTCCTCTTATGAATTCTAACAAAGTCTATACAGGGACAATGGATTCAATGTGAAGGAAATTGGCTTGGGTTGCAAACAAGTTGAGAATCGACCTAGAGAGTTGGTAATGAATCGGTATGTTTTACAATTTTAGCATTGATTTCAGGAAGTCTTCTGTTGCTTTGTCGGTATGAGTGTCCGTCTTGTTGCATTTGATTTCACACGATGGATCCAAGCTATTATTTGCCCTTCAGATGATGAGAACTTTTCTAGACTGAAGTTGACTACCCCAGTCAAGAAAATACGGAATCCAACATATAATCGAACGCTTCAAAGAAGCCTGACGAGAATATTGAGGTTGATATATCTGAGTTTGTTGCAGCTGACATGTTTGGAATTTCATCTTCTTCTGACAATGAGGTAAAAATTTCTCTTATTAGTAATGATGTCTATATTTTCATATTATGGATCAAGAAATGAGGTATTCTTCCTCTTCTCATTGCATATGCTTTCAAGTTATCAATGGTTTTCACCTTTTAAAGAACTTATTTGCAGACTGAGGTCTCCATTATGTATATTGTCTTGAACAATGACAACTGTCTTTGGCTTTATTTCCTCTCAGATAATTCGGATCAGTCTTAACGGGGAAAACATTAGCATTAGAGTATTGTCCAAAGAGTATCAACACATGCAAGTCGACGCAGTTGAAAGTGGTATTGACAAGTATAGTTTTAGTAAGGCATTATCATTGCGTATTTTCAGATCAAGTGCTAATGATCTTCAGGGTTCATATTCAGTTCTTTTATGGCCTAAACCTCGTCCCTGGTTTGTGGTATCTGCCTTCTTTCATCGAGTTTTATTTGTTGATGGACTGATAAATGGCTTTGCCACATGGAACATAAACTAAGGAATTTGCTTATTGTTATTAGAATCATCTTTGGCTTCAAGAGCAAAATGATTCAGTTGCATTGATTTGTGTTGCTGGGTTTTGCTACATATTTGTATTCTGACCTTAAGGAGCTTGGTATAGTTGGAAACGCTGTTCATGACGCTTTTTTTCCTTAATATGGTGATGTGGCTGTTATAAGACACCTGTAGTTAAAACATATGCTTGTTTAATTCTTGAGGGAATGCATTGTTGGTTTCCCTTTAATTTGCCTTTACCGTGGATTTTGGATCTGATTTGACTATAGACTGATGCAAGCTTAAGGTCGCAGATGCCTCAATTTGGAAAAGAGCCATAAATAAATAAAAAGAAGTTCTAAGTAAACAAAAACTTTTAAACCAGAATAAGGAGCTGCAGATCAAAAGCACTTGACAAAGTCGTGAAAAGACGAGGCATTGATGTAAGTTACACACTCTTGTTGTCTGAGGACTCTGACCCTATTAGGACTATGGTCACCAATTTAAAGTAATAGGCATTGGTCACAGAAGGCCCTAAAGAACATCACATCTTAAAGATACAATTAAATTAACTTTTCGTCAGATGTTTCCGGCACTGTTTTTCCAAAATACTGATTATGAGCACATTAATTAGGGACGCGAGACGTTGAACATATTTAGGTTAAATCCGGCTACAATCTAAAGAAAATGCTTTCGGTTGTGGCAAAGATATCTGGGTTCATTCTTCACTGCGAATACACTAACTTGTGCACCTGCCAAAACATACAAGAAGCTTATTCTTCAAACA
Source organism: Syzygium grande (assembly GCA_024733475.1). NCBI lineage: Eukaryota > Viridiplantae > Streptophyta > Magnoliopsida > Myrtales > Myrtaceae > Syzygium > Syzygium grande. The sequence continues at coordinate 7,940,749 of JAMXDD010000008.1, forward strand.
ATCAAAAACATATTTAGGAAGATCTAAAAACCCTAATCCTATATGTCATCTGCTTCATCTTCACTTCTTCAGCATGTCTCCATAAGAGTTTGGCCCAAGCTGTTTGGGTTCATTTTTTCTGGAGATATAATCAATCTCCATCATTAGTCAATTCACAAATTAATATGAGAATAAGCCCTTTGCATCTAAAAAGTAAAGTTCAGTCCCTATATGGACTTTGTTAAAAAGCGTTGCACTTGTTAAACGTACTTAATGTGCATTGATTGTTTCCTCGTTAAGCATGTTTAATAAAAGTACCTCACGCACTCATTAACAATATTCTTTCCCTGTAGCATGAGAAAAAAGACAGCATCAGGAATACAAATTCAGTCGAGCAAAAAGAAAACTTCAAAAGAAAATTAGGATAATAGACTTTATGGCAGCCAATCTGAACAACCTCCTACAGATGGAATGAGATGGTGATGGAGCATGTTACACTTGCTAGTAATAGCCTGTGTAGTCCCAGAAGAGGTATCAGTCAAAAGACATACAAGTACAGGAAGCAGAAGAGTTTATGATGGCCCTTTCACTCCCCATCACATGTTCACAACTTCAGACTCTCTCTCTCTCTCTCTCTCTCTCTCTCTCTCTCTCTCTCTCTCTCTCTCTCTAATTTAATTTCTTTGGTATATGATTATGCAATTAATAGGAAACAGGTGGACAAAGATTTGCATCTCAGAGAAAAAAACATTCTAGGAAGTAAAAATGAAAAAACATACATGAAAACACATAAAGGAACAGACATACTGTTAGGGCTTCCACTCAAGAACACCCCATCTGACCATGACCAAGGTCACTTGGATTTGGGTACTGTTCAATATATTACTTCTTTCTCCAGCTTAGGTATTTGCTGATCAAATTGGTGCAAGAAAATTATTGCAAAAGAAAAGCAATATTGCAAGTAGAAGTATGAGTCATAAAGGCCTGAAAGCTTTGCTTTTACTAAATATAATCGCTTATACTTTTTGAATTCTAAATTATTTTGTTGAATATTGAGAGTGGGACATCTTTAAGCATCGATTTTTCCCCTAAGATCTGTGAAATAAAAGTCAAATCTTCATAATCCTAAAAGACAACCACAAAGATTAAAGAAACACAGACACACACACAAACACGGAGAGAGAGAGAGAGAGAGAGAGAGAGAGAGAGAGAGACGGGGTGACAGATAGAGAGTAAGCACGCAGAGATTCAAGCATGATCGTGCAAGAAAACACCATGTGTGCTCACTCTCTTCTGTCACCGCCCATACCCTTCAAGGTTAAAGAGGAGCCACATCACAAACCCAAGAACCATTCAGCTATTGATTGCTTGCTCCCTTCCTTAATTGCACAAAAATAAAACTAAAAAACCCTGATTTTGACAATGCACTCTCAAACTCAAAGCCCTTCTTACTGTTCCATAGTGTGGAAAGACTGGACTTTGGCTTTGCTGATGAGATGAAAAATCTGTATATATGGGGCTTTATATAGATGGAGAAAGATGGGGTAGGAATAAATGTGGGTTCCTCTTCCCATTCTCTTCTTCTTATTTTTTGTTATCATCGTCCATGAGAGAGAGAGAGAGCAAATAAAGTTTTCATCTTTTTTGAATCTGATCTCCTTTCCAAAAAGATCAAACCAAACTCATTTACTCAGTTACCATTTACCAATGCATCTTGTGATTCTAAATCTTATCCGCTTCTCTCTAAACCCTAGCTACTATGACACATCTCCATCTCTATCTCTCTCTCTGGAAAATAAAGAATTGAAACCCTAACTACGACTGTGTCCCTGCCTTGTGGTCTTCCTCTCAGTTCACATGTATATCTTTGTAAGAATGATCTTACCAACCCAGAGAAAGATTAGTGGTGATGAATTTTTGAACATTCATTTTGGTGGGTACATATCTATAGAAAATGAATTTAAGATTCTTTATCATATTTCAGTCCAGAATTTGGATAGATGCAAATCTTTTATTTCCTTACTGTCTCAATTCGTTTTACTTAAAAAGGAAGAACAATTCTTCATGTATCAATGATTTTTAGGAGACAAAGTAAGTGATAATTGCATCAAGATTTTACGCATTTGACAAGAATTGTAGCATGTAAGAAGAATAAAAATCTGTATATACATGATCCTCCATTCAGCCAAAAAAAAAAAATCAGCAATTGATCGTCAATGCACTTGTAGGATCTAGAAAAGACAATGGTCATGCATCATTTGTTGTCTACGCATTAATTACAATAAAACACTGACCTAAGGCCACACCATATGCCACATGATCTTTTGTATACTAGTCTTCGCAAATAGTTTTTCATCTGTAGCAGGACCGATTGTTAGGCCAACACAAGTGGTCTAGCATGTGCTCAAATTTCATGTGTGAAATCTAGATTTTCCAATTATATCGTGCACAAAAAAGCAAAAACTCAGAGATTATTTAACTTCTTTTCTTTTTCCTTTTCCCCTGAAAAACATCTCTTTGAGATCTTATAGATGTTCCACATCAAACGGTGAATTTCCACCACTCGGGAGCGTGACCATCTTCAATAATGTTACACAGCTTAGCTGTAGAGGCAAATAAGATCATGATTAATTCTCGCTCTTTCTTTTACTCTCTCTTTTGCTAATTGTAAGGAAGAGCAGCCCATGCAAAAAGAATGAAAGCTTCAAAACCAAGCATACAATTTTAAAAGACTATTTAGGAAAATTAAGTAATATATATGTATGTGTGAAGTCACTCCACTTGGGTTTTCACAAGCTCGAATAAAAGGAGAATGCAAGGGTTGCATTAGGTAGTCGACAATCATTTCAGCAATCTAAACTCCACAAAATGTTATAACATAAATCGCTCAAACCCTACCTAGTAGCTTTGCCCGATTGTGTTAAAGTATTTAAATTACATATTCATCTGACAGCTTAAATATTTGAACAATTAGCAATCCCACAAAATTTTACATTGTTATGTTTTTTAAATCCTATTTGTTGTGTTGAAAAGTATATAAAATTCTTACCTTACCAAAAAAAAATCCTATTTGTTTAACCTATTATATATTTCTCCACTTTAATCTCAAAGTTTTGAAATAGTTGGCGGTACTTTTGCAAAATCTCCGGTGCTTGTGGTCATGATGGACCGAGGGGTGCCAACAATGACCCCTACCCCATAGGTAAAAAGAAAATCAGAAATATTAGGAAATCTTCTCAATATTTGTATACATAAATATTTAGCTAAAAGGTTTTGCTCTCGCCTTATTTTCAGTGGTTGGTTTATATTTATTTAAGCATTTTAAGTTTCACTCCTACTTTGATATGGAACATCTCTATGTTTAGAAACATATTATATATAAACAACTTTTTGTAAAAAAATCTAAATGCTATTAAGTACCTAAGAATAATTTCTTTTCTTTCTTTTTTTGAAGGGGAAAACCAAAACCTCTTTCCCAAACCAGGTTTTACTTAAGCATCCAAACATATTCCGCAGGAAACGTACATTGAATCATAAAAAGGGTACCAAAATGGAAAGAGGCCCATCTTTAGCACTCTAGGAATCAAGCTTTTCTCATCAGAAAGTCCCCCTCCTCCCTTTTGTTTGTTACCCTTTCCGAAGGAACAGAACAAAGCTATTTGTATTGGATATGTTGGGGGCATCAATCAATTAATCAAATCATCTCTAATGTTGACCCGTCCCCACCTTCTAAAGCAAAGGGAAAGGTACCAATGGAAGCAATGCACGCCATGATCCCTTAGTTCGAGCAAACGTAATATAATGCGGCGCTAAATAAAGCAGCTTAGAGTATATATGCTTTCTAATAATTGGAAAACTAATTTAATTGTGCAATTTGAAGCAAAAGAATCTTTGACTTGTTGTTCTGCCAATCATAGCCAACGCGTGGCTTTCGTGGGACGTTTTGTCTTTTCCTAAATTCCCCACACAGCCTGAGCATATGTTTTGTCCACAGGATTTGATTCTTAAAGTCGTAATTTTAAGAATTAAGGTGATCAACCACTCACACTATGGTTTATTGCAACGGATTGCATCCTTTCTTCCATCCTCACAATCCAATCAGCCGACTTTAGTACAGGAGATCTAACGATTAGGAGAAAAATGGGAAAAATGAAACTAGAAATGCCATAATTTTCATAAGGTACTTACTTAGTGCCAAAAATTTTCAACGGATTACTTCAATGTAACTTTGATTATAAAAAAAAAAACCAATCATATAAGTGTCATCTTCGATTTGGAACGCCGGAAATTCGATGTGCCAATATTTTATCAGTTTTTTAGACCAACGTGGCTCATCGGTGCTCTGAGTCAGCATTAATAGCCTCAAATGACGTCATTGAACATGTTTACCTTAAATTTAAACCCTAATTTGGACAAATCAAGAGAATCTCTCCCTTCTTCAAACCATAGTTTGGACTAGATAATTTGGGACAAAATTAAGAGCTGAATCTTGTAACGAAGAGCAGGAGCAGGACAAGCGGCTCAAGTTCATTTCAAAAAGATGCAAAATTTTCAAGTTGAGTAACATAGGTGATCGAGTGAGATTAGGGAAAAAAATTTCATATTGTGCAAAGTTTTCACCTCTTTCTTCTCATCTTTTATTTCAGTTTCGATGAAGAGCCTCCCCACGCCATACCCATATTAAGATTAGGGCATTCGGCCAATGCTATAAGCTCAAGCTCAAATCTTCCATTCTTTGAGTTTGGTGTGAAGTGACAGTCCATCAATGGCGAAGAATTTGCTGGTCCTCAGCCTCGCGCCCCACTACTTTTGGGTGATGCTTCTTCAGCACTGATATCTTCGCCTGCGAGTGAGTTTTGGAGTTAGCATTTGCTTATGTACTGAGCGAGCGAGCAAGTCAGAACAACGAGAGAGAGAGAGAGAGTTCCTTTACACTGTGGCGTCGTATTTTATTCTTGAATCACTTTATCTCTTGAAATTTACTGCAATTACCTTCTATACTTTCATAAGCACCCGTCAGGAATATTCAACAATTATATTTTCAGAATAAAATTTTATGGTTATCTCTAAAGAGAGCATTATTGCTAATCTCAACCGTTTCCCATCTAACTAGATCTAGGTGGTCACTTACACATCATTAACAAGTATGAATCAAGTCGCTATCTGTTTTTGGAATTCCTTTGAACTAACCTATTCTTTTGATGATAGTAAGTGGCGAGAGAGTATATTATTCATTGGCTTTTTACACCATATCATGATTAAAGTGATTATTGATCCTCAATATGGTTTGTGTCATTTGCTAAACACCGTTCGCATAATTATGTTTTACACTAATGGTTGGCGTTAATTACAAATCCCATTAAGGTGCACAAAAGCAACTTTCCTTTTTGCAAAGTGGATATGGCGCAAGCATGTGATTCACATAACAGAAGATTTAGGGTTCCTCCTTTTCGTAGTGGAGGAGCGATATGGAAGACCTTGCATGTCCTCAATCACAATGGGAATTTTCTTATTCCAACAGATCTTATGCTTGCTTACTATCACTCAAAAAAAAATGCAACAACACACACACACACACACTTGCGTCACCAAGAAATAAAAATGATTGATAGGGATGAGCATCTGATCTTTTGCTTCAGCCGTTGCAGCACCTTTAACATTGAGTCCAGCCTCTGGTGTGGGGAACCTGGCATGATTGGCATCTTCTTCTCTCACCCTAACGTCTTCTTTCTCCTTTCACTTTCGGCAACTAGCCAAGAATGGCCCTCTCTTGACGATGGCATGACCTTTGCACAGTTAGTGTCCACGTGGCACCGTGGGGATGAGTTCTCTCTTGTCGGCACAACCCTAACCGTACGTTATCTGATATAAAAAGAAATCATGTCTCGCCAATTTGATTGGAATAGTCATTTTCATAATTGTGTAACATTCAAGGGCATTGACTGAACTTTTGCGTTGTGGCTCCTTTGTCTTTTTGGTCCGAGGGCTGCATTCGCAGTAGACAAAATGTTTGCTGTAGTATCTCGGGTGGCGATAAAGGAGTGGGGGCATGTATAGACAGATCCAAAGATGTTGCCAGAAGAACACATAAAATTCACTGGCCAAGATTAAAAAAAAAACCCAATAAAATACAAAAGATGTACATAGATAAAGCCCATGTTCACAACCAAATTGAGTGCATGACATAATAGGTGAAAGTATAAGAGAAGGGCATCAATGTATGTTTGTATGCAAGGAGTATTATTATTCACCCCACTTAGTCAAGTAGTTAATTAAACCATGCCATGAAAATTATTGTTACATGTTGGGCTCTTGTTGGAATTTGTTAAGAATTATATCCCATCCAGCGCTTGTTAATGATAGTCAAATCTTATACAGAGTCGGCTTAAAGCACTCTCTCTGAGGAAAGTTTCCTTGTTTGAAGGATTTTCTTCCCTATTGGCACCGGGCTCAAAATCTAGATCCATAAATAAAGAAGTTAATGGTCCAAACTAGACTATGACAAATACAGTTCACCCATCGGGCCCAATTGATGGAATGTCCCATAAGCCCATCGATCGTAAAGGCCAAATTGTATAATTGACCCATAAGGCCCGTAAATGGAATGCATGATGAGCTCATCGATCATGAGTTTTTAATAGGCAGAATTTTAGTGAAGTACGTAACACATGGCCATGATCGATTAACTCGAAGCACATATAGAAGTTAAGATTGGGCTAATGAAAATTCATCAATCGTGGGATAATCGTAGCTGAAGAATCAGGAAGAGTTACAAATCATCCCTAAAGTTGCACGCAAGTCAAGGCAATTGGAGATTCTTGCATAAGCGTAACAAAATGGCTCATATAAGATACAAGAGCGATCAAACCATAAACAAGCACAAACATTACACAACTACCAATCAACACACAACATCGATCAAGGCATTCGCAAGAAAACAAGACATCACATTCTGGAGATGGAAAGATCATTTGTAATGCATCGATTTAAATTAGACATTGCCTATAGTTTGAATTTGAACTTTGAAATACGATTCTGGGTTCTAGCACACGTCTTTGTTCTTTCCGGTCATCATTTGTAAGCTTTTTACTTTCTACGCACTTTAGTCATCTCTATTAAGAAGTTTATGTTCAATTTTAGTGATTAAGTGAGTGTGGTATCCAAGAATATAAGTCATATGTTCTGATTCAATAAAGTTTCATGTAATTTCCCTATTTGTTCCCAATCTACTCTATGAATTATTTTAGTAGTTTAAGTTCTACAAAATTCTCGAGGTTTAAGGCATACCATAATCTATCTACTTCTTATTTGAAGTCAAATCCTCAGCTGGACTTCTTTTTTTTTTTTTGGTTGAAAGAAAATTGTATTTATTTCTCAAAAAGATACATGAGAAGTACAGTAATCCCAAAATACAACAAAACAAAGTCAAATTTAGAAAACAAGGAGGATCACTAGAGAGAACCGGTAGGGGTAAGCACATTCCAGAAAACAAGGAGGATCAATAGAGAACCGGCAATGGTAAGCACATACTCTTTCCATAAAAACGAATTTGTCATGCAAAACAATTGGCGATCGATCATTGGATCTCGTATTATCATCAGTGATGGGCACATGCATGTAAGTCCTTCTCCAATAACTATGGCATTACCTGTTGGCAGTGCATACCTAGATTTGGCTTCCTTTACACCATTGCCAAACGAAGACCACCAAAAAGGGTTGAAAAAACACAGATATAACTTTTGGAAGAGCAAATTTTTGTGGTTCAGCAAGACGCCAAAGCTCTTATGATCATCAATGAAATTGGAGGCAGGGAACTTGTACATGGACAAAACATGGGGGTATTGAAATCTTGAAAACATTATTAAACTCTCACATCTAAATCGGAAGAGAAAATCTCCTATATTTAGAACTAAATCATGAGAGTTCAAACTCTCATATCTGAATTAAATTGGGAGATGAAAGCTCCCAAATTTAGATCGGAAGAGATGAAAAAACAAGAAAAGAACAAAAAGATTCAAACAAAATCAACGGGAGGAGAGGGTGAGGCTAGCTCAAACCCTCTCCCATGGCTGAAGCTTGAAGAATAAAAATGGAGAGAGAATAGAGAGAGGAAAAACTTTTCAGCTTCCGGTGTTCCCTGGCTGGACTTTAATACTTGAGACGAGCGAGTTTCTGGTGACCACCACTTAATACATTTGACACTCCCATAATGAGCACCCATTGCATTTCGTTTTCAATCACAACCATAATCTCCTTTAGTCTCCCATAATCTCGCATTAGTTACAAATCAAGAAATACATTTGAAATTTAGAAATATGGAGAACTCTTGTCACTACTAGCAAAAGAGCCAATAGGGACAATTTTTCAGAGGGCGCGTTTTCCAGATGCTTCCCAATCATCCCAATTCTTTCCAGGCAACGGATCCAGAGATCTACAACCTCATGTTCATGTCTTCCCATTAAATGAAAGGCCAAAGAGGCAAAACTAAATTCAAAAATAGATCGACACTCACAAAATCCGACTACATTTCATCTTAAATGATCGATATCACGAGGTATTTGTTAATAGTAACACGAACACTTTGCCTTTCTCCTTACACGGCTGCGTTGGGTCGTCACGATAATGACTAGGATGAAACAGGATAAAGAGGGATACAAAGAAACTGCGCTTAGACCAATTTTAGTGGGGTAAGTTCGTTATTATACCGAGCATGCAACGCACGAAGAAGGAAGAAGGAAATCTCGGGCAGTTCGGTGACATGTTAAGATGGGCCTTGAGGCCCATAAGATCTGGGCTTAGTAAGATTAGGTCATTAGTACAGGCGTCGGGACTTCTCCTTGGGCCCAATTACATGCAAGGAGTTCTTGGTGTACGTTCTGCTTGTAACCTACTTTCTTGCATTTTCTTGGCCCTGGAATTTATATCTCTTCCATGAACGACACACTTTCATGATTTCGGGAACCACAAAAAAAACTAGCAAAAGAAAAGGAACAACAAAAAAGTACAAGCAAGAGTTGTGAGCATTTTTGCCTGTCGATTAAGTTACAAACCTTGGTCGATTGAATTTTTAATGTTTTCATCGATCATTCCAACTCCTAAGTTTCACGTTCGGTCAAGGTTGACGAGATATGCCTCGCCCATGTTACGACACGGAGAGTTTTTCCGACGATAAAAAATTCACGATAAGACGTGATTGGCTGAGAGTAAAACCGCCAACACTCGATCGATCAAAATAAAATTGTGAGTGGCTCAATTTATCGACGGGAAATAAAAAGAAGTTTGGATTGGAACTATCACTATAAAGTCATGCCTATGCAAATTGGACCCTAGATATCTGGACAAAAATGTGAAGTTTGGTACTTGATGGTGCTGACACCTAAATTTTGATTAATCATTTAATAATTAATTACATAGAAAAATAGGGATTAAATTTTAACCCCTAAACAAAAATATTAAAATTGCATAGCATATAGTTTAGGTTCATATAGGTTAATTGCATTCCGTATCGGACCGGCGGTGGCGAGAAAGTTGAAAATTCATCGCGTAACCGAGCTCGGGTACTCGCACATTATTTTCATTGCAATTCATGCATTTGATTATTTTAATTCATGCATTCCGTATCGGACTAGATAAATTCATTGCATTTGATTATTTTAATTTGAGCTTAAATTAGACCGAATTAATTTAGCCCATTTGGAATTAAAATAAAATTAAGGGATAAAAGCCTAAACCTAAGCCCATTAGGACTAGGAAGTCCGGTCAATTAATCTAGGGTTGCAATATAAATATGTGATTATACCCTTCAATGAAAAGGGAAGCTCTCACAATTTTCAGAACACACGAGGGGCCACAAAAAATTCATAATTCACGGCCATAGAGAGGAAGAGGAAAAAGCATCGGAGAAGAAGACGATGAAAAGACAAAAACGAAGGAGATCTCTCCGTTGCTTCTGGTCAAGACTATACACTCAAGGGAGAGAACACAATGGGGAGGAGGACGTGAACATTGAGAAGACGTCCGCAAGTGGGCTTCTTTTTTCTCTACAATAAGAAGACGCGCACGGGGGGAACTCTCTCTCCCAACTCTTGTAGGAGACATATGGAGACATAGACGCTCACCGTACCCGAGAGAGAACACGGTTGCTTTGGTCGTCGCTGTGTCCGTGCCATCACCGCCTTGAGCAATCACAGAACACAATCGAGTTTTGTCGTGATCTTTCTGTTGCAGGTTTACTGAAGGTTCGGTAGCTACAACATTATTAGCGAGTCTCAGCCTAACGAAGCGCCAGTACATGCCCTAACCAGATTCCAACAATCTCTCATCGACCACGATCTCCTCCGTCCAGTTCGCGTAGAGGATCGACAACTCAGCCGCTCGTGCCCAAGCTCTCGTACTCGCATCGCCACTGCCCATCGTGTGTTTTCTTGATACTGGTCACATAAAGCTCGTTCGATATCCCACCGCGACAACCATCGCGGAGATCCTTTGCCGTGGGTCCTCTCCACGAGCTCTCCAGTTGGCCGTGAGTCCTGCAACCCCCTTTCTCGTTGGCCACTGCCTCTACGAGCAACGCCACGAGCTGTAGTCCGAGGAGTCCACGCCGTAAGTTGCCCCTTTACGGCCGAGCACTACCGTCATGCATTGCCATCCGCGGCTAAGAATCACCACGAGCCATTGTCGGTCGTCCCCGTGATCCATAAACCCAATCCGGAATATCCGAATTTGGAAGATATCCGGTAAATTAGGTAAGATCATTATCCGAATATTTTCCGAAATATTTAATTTCCTAAGTTTTCGGTGTTTGAATATTTCGTGGATATTTTTTGATGGATTACTAAACCTTATGATAATATTTGCGATATCCGCAATATTTTTGAAATACCCAAAATTAGGAATTATTCCTAATTTGGCAACATATCTAGATGACTATCCGACCTTATCTCTAAGGTACGATACGCGACGATGCGGAAAATCGTTATCTTGTCCATAATCACTTGGATACGATAATAGATTTTATTTGCTTTTCAAATTTAAATAATTAACTTTCTGTCGATATCTATAACCCTATAGATATGATCGTTAGTTTGATTTCTTTGCCTTATCTGAATTTAAAAAATCTTGCGGATTGCGTGGATTGTTTAAATGTGATTGTTATCTTCGTTTGATTGTTTTCCTTTTAAATAAAGAAAATCCAAAATTTTGTTAATTAGATTTAAATTAGAAATTTTGTATGCTTAGGGAATCTTAAATATATCCAAAAGAATAAGATAATTATTTGATTTAAATTGGGATTTAGGGTAGCATATTTCCTAGTTTAAATTAGAGATTGTTTTAATCTTAGTGGATTATTTAGGATATTTAATAATTTCGAATTTTAATAAAAATCCCAAAAAAAAGAATCACTTTAGGATAGATCAAATCATTCTCTCCGGGATAGATTGCATGTTAATTTGAGTAATTTTTAATTCCGAATTTCATTTGAAAATACCAAAAATAAATCATTTGTCCGTCATTAGAATTATGTCACGTCGTCGCATGACATATAGTTTGCATGTTAGGCTGCATTAATCGCATGTCATTTTTTGCACATCATTACGTATAGGTTAGCTTTTGTTTAAATAAGTGAAAATCCTAAAAAATATTAAGTGAACAGCTTGTTAATTAGAAATCATATTAGGATTGTTGACGTGATTTTCTAGCTAACCATGCAGATGCTTACGTAGCTTCGAGCTAAGTAATTCTCCCAATCTTGCAATTTATTTAATGTTTTGATTATTGGGTGTTACTTTGGTGGTTTGCGCACCCATATAATCATCTCATATGCTAGTGACTAAGTTAAAATAAATCCAAACTGTCTGCCAAAACATTTTTTTTGAAAAAAAAAAGTACCGAAAGGGCATTGACTAGATCTAGCGTAACTAAGTCCCCAAGCTTAGAATCTCTGGTTCGTAGAAATAAAAAATATCTCTCTATATTTTATTTAGGTTTCTAATCGACCTACTACAAATAGATTAGTGGCGACTCCAAGTATGAAAATTTTTGCATGTTAAAAACTTAAACCCTGAGTTACGAATTGGTAGGACTTGGAAGGGCTCGAGTTAAGTTTAGTCTTAATAATCTATTAGTCCTAGAAAATTTAGGTCGCGACAGATGGGGGAAGAGACAATGACTTGTCTTCAATCAAGTTCTCATTATTAATGATGTGGGTAGGTAGTGTACGTGAAGTTATATAATCAAGAAACACTACGTGCACAGAGATTAGTGTTGATTGAGGTGCATTTGTAGCTGTCATCCCCATTATAGCTAAATGCATCATCTCTCCTTAGATAGAGAGAGAGAGAGACTTGTCCCCTTTGGTGAAGCTTACTCTGTCATCTATTCTTTAGCTTGTTGACAGAATATTTGTCTTTTAAAACACACCACCCATTTGATTAACCTTGATTATAGCATTTTGAATAAGCAATTCATTAATGACAATTCTTTATTGTTTAAATGTTTCGAAAAATGCACTTACGTATCAAGCCTTCGAAGATACGTGGAGGAAATTTTATGCGGGACAGCCATCCATCCAAACCCATATTTTTTTTTTTCCTAAACTGATGGTACCTGCCCGCTTGATTATTAGTTCCAACATGCGGAAATACGTATGTATGTATGTATATGTACGTATACATTTGTTGACACCTATTTTAATTTGTCCAAAATTAATTGCACAAAATTTAGGAGTTAATTTTCTTTAATTCCTAAAACAAAAAATATTTCTATTTAAATACATTGAATATAGAAATTAGACATATTTGTATTAAAAGGATATATTAGAACTTTTTTTAAAAAAAAAAATTTCGAGTTGGTCCGTGTCAATCCGGCCCTTTTCTTTTTCCTTTTCTCCCTCGCATGGGCTCAGGCCCTTTTTTTTTTTTTTTCCTTTCTTTTTCCCCCGCGCGGCTGGGCCCGGCCCAGCTTCCCTTCTCTTCTTCTCTTCCCCCACGCAAACCGTCTCTTTCTCTCCCCTGTTCTCCTCTGTTGCTGACGCAGAGCGACGAGCGGCAGCGCAGCCCCACGCCATCCCTATCTCGCCAAAGCAGGGCCAAAGGACACGCCATAACGGACCTGCATTGATTGTCGGGCCTCCTCGCTTCCCTAAAAATCCCGCCTTTCTTCCGCCGTTCATTGCTTTCTCCACATAGAACCCCGCCACCAAGATGTGCCTAAACGACCACGAAAAGTCACAAGGTAGTAGGCTCGTAGGCCGCTGTCGACACGTAAGGGGGTGTAAGACGTCGCTCTGGCCAGGCATGAACAAAGAGAGAGAGGCCTGGTCGGCCATTTCAGAGAGAAAAACAGAGAACAGAGAGAGAAAACAGAGTTGGAGAGAAGGGAGAGAATAGAGAGATAATCAGAGAGAAAAGAGAGAGAAAAGAGGGAGAGATTCGAAAGTTTTATTGTGTCTCCGTAATGCCGCCCGCCGACCGTAGAGATCGCCTAGAAATCCTCCAGCCGCCGCCGATCGAGCCTTTCCCCGTCCCCTCTGCTCACCTCGCTTTATGTCCGGTGTGGCCAAGACTCGCCCGGGTCGCTTTCAAGGAATCCAGCCCATATCGCTGCTTTCCTACGGTTCAAGTGTCACGGTCGAAGGTGAGTAGGGGTCGTCGGAAGACGCCGGGGTCCCGGACTAGGTTGAAATGTCCCTATTTTAGTCACGCCCGCCAACTATTTGTCAAAATTTCTCAAAGAGACCGGTTTGTGTTTGAGCTTCCCGAGAGTAGGGGCCGAATGATGACTCAGTTGACTCAGGTAAGTGTTGTGAAGGTTACCAGAGTCCAGATGAGGCTGAATCGTGATTTGGGTACGTCAACCAAACTCCGATCGGCGTCCGGATTAACGAACTCGATTAGGTCTTGGTCAATGATCGCTCGACCGGCTCTTTCTACGATCAACTTGATGTCCGAAGAGAGAAGCGTCACCGGACGGACAAAACAAAAAGAAATCGCCGGAATTTTGTCCAGTCGGTGGCCCCCAAGATCTAAGACATGAGGGCCGGGCTAACCGATCGGTTAATGATCGGGTCGGTCGATCCGGATCCGATTACCCGATCTGAATCAGTCGATTCAAGTCGGTTTCACGGATCCGAGTCGGTCCCAATCGAATCCGAATCTGATGACCCGACCCGACTTAACCAATCAGACCTGGGTCAATGATTTTTCGATCCGTTTTTTTTCCGTGAAAAATATTATAATATTTTTAATTTTTTTTAAAAATTTAATTTAATTTTTTTTTGTATTTATTATTATTTTTATTATTATTATTTTTTAAAAAAAAAAATCTTTTTTTTCTAAATTATATGATATATCTGAATGCTTTAATTTATTGTTGTATTATTAGGCATGTTGCACAAATTGCCATGTTTTAAATTAGATAAACCTATAGGGTTATACAGTAGTACTTTGCATGTTTTCACTACTGTTTTATTATTCTCATTATGCATGTTTTTAATTAGAACGTAATTGCATAATTTGTTGTGTTTTGAATGTCATCTGACTTAGTTAGGATTAGAACTTAAGGCTGCATATCTATTTTTTGATTCCTGATCGTTTATGATTATGTACTCGCTTGATCACCTCACATGTTAAGAGAAAGGTCCTAAAGTCAATCTAAATTGCCTGACAAATGTTTTCAAAAAACGAATAAGGTAAAAAGGTACCAAAAAGGCATTAGTTATCCAACTAGTGTAACCAAGTCCCCGAACTCATTTAATCTCTGGTTTGTAGGAATAGGGTGATTCTCCCATCACTTTATTTGGATTTTTAATCGATCCACCCCAAATCAATTAGTAGCGACTCCTTGATATAAACCACTTGTAGGTTAAAAACCTAAACCCTAAGTCGTGATATGGTATGGGCTTGGGAGAGCCCGAGTTAAGTCCCGAACCTAGACTGAGCGCGTAACAGGCAAACTCCCCCTTTTTTGCATGTTGCCGATAAAAAGCGAGAGGTCAGTTGCGATAACATTAGATATAGTTTGTTATATAGGCTCAGATAAAAGAATGTACAGACAACCTTCCTCTCTTTTATGGACTGCATAAAATATCCCTCTGTGAAAACCGTGTGTGTTGGTTCTTGCTTTGCTTATTTTAATTTCTATCCGAGTATCCGTCACCAATTACAGAACTTTCTCTTTCCATACTTCTTTCATTTGCTTAAACATATGAAATTGAATAAGATAATATATTCCAGATGCCTCCTATGACTTAGTCAAAAACAAGAAACGGATTAGTCATCAGCAGGATGGGTTAACGTGTACAGATAATCAAAATGTCATTATTTTTGGAGGAAAAGTCCAATTCTATAGCAGCCCTACCATACTCAAAAGTCAATATCTTGGTTGGACGCCACATTTTCTTCCATCACGGTATTATCCTCATCGTCTCTCTGTGCATCTCTCTTCCCATTTCCTTCTCATTTCCTTCTGAAACTCCAATTTTTTCAAGAAACAATCAAAGACTCAAGACCCAACACCCATCGACCATCACCTGCCGCCACCAAGTCTTCAGTCTTGTAATCCATGGCTGATTACAACTACAATCACAACAGATCAAAGTCCTATGGAGGCCCTAACATGATGCAGTTGCAGCCATACTATGGACCACCACCACAATCACACAGTGACCTCAGGTCTTATAGTGCATCATATGCACAGACAGACATGTGGGGCACTTACAGCAACAATAACTTCAACAGGGACTTGAAGTTGAAGAAAGGGAAGAGCACATCTGGGTCAACCTCAAAGTCGTGGAGCTTCACTGACGCTGAGTTCCAGAGGAAGAAGAGGGTGGCTAACTACAAGATGTATGCGGTTGAAGGCAAGGTGAAAGGGTCTTTCAGGAAGAGCTTCAGGTGGCTCAAGGATAGGTACACACGGGTGGTTTATGGGTGGTGGTGAGAAATTAGATGTTGGGGTTGTTGTTGAGTCCTTTTTTGGTCTGCAAATTTGGTTCTGTGAAATATGTTTATGATGAATCTTTGATTTTCCAGAAGGGGGTCTCTTTCACTTTGGAGGGATGTATTCATGAGTCTAGGGTATATGGATTGGACAATTGGCATGAATTGAAAATTAGTGGCACCGGTAGTTGTTAATCCAATCGTTTGCAATCTGCTCCCAGGGCTTAAAATTTATCGGCATGTGTGTCTTGTTTCGGTGGACTCGGTATAAGCAACTTCATTTATGCCTTTTGATTCAACCTGTAGTTTCTGCAGAATTAGGTTGTTATGATTAGGTGATGTCTTTGGTTTCTTGCTAGACTCGCCCCCCGGTATCATGGTTAGGAAGTCCCTCATCTGTTCTCTATTTGCCTGTTCAGGTTCTCATTGTCGTTGAAGTAGTTTAACAACTGCTGTGACATCCTTCATTGTGAATCGGTGTACTTCTTCATGATTGATCACCAATATTACCTATTGATGTCCACAAACTCAACCTTCTCTGTCAACGAATTGTCAAAGTGATCTATCCCGCAGCAACTCGAGGGACAAATTCTTTTGTTTTTCCTGATATATCTGATGGACACTATCGATTAAGGTCAGATGGATTCGTCATAAGCAAGGCTTGTCTTGTTGGAGAGTAAACTATAACTGGGTATCCTCCTGAACACGTTGTGTCATCAAGTCTGGTGTATACTGGTATATTATCACATTGCGCTCTTTCCCTCTTTTGTTTTACCAATTATAGTGGAACATGTTCCAGCTGTTGTATGTCTGTTTCTTCACTTTTGCTCGCACTGGTTGGTAAATAGAACACAAAACACAAGACAATGTTTGGTACATGATCCGTCCCAATGTAGTTGTGCAGTCTTTTCTCCATCGGTGGAACTGTCTTGAATACCATGTGCCTGTGAACTGAAAACAGCAAGACGTAGCAAGTTTGAGTGCTCCATATGGCCAGACTCAATCTGCTTCTTTATTGACACCGTTATGGATTGACTCAGTTGCTTCACTAAACTCATCGCATACCCGTAATTACTCTATGCCTCCGTATATCTTGCTATCTTCAATTGAAAGGAGGCTGCCGAACAATCCGATACACCGGTTTGTGCACCACTCATGCGCTTTAAATTCCTTGTCACTTTTCCCATAGAAATCTACAAGTAAGAAATATTATCTTGATCTCTGCTCGATACTGTTGTTGGATGTTTGCTCAGTGAGTACTGTGAGATGTGAAGAAGTTAATCAGGGGTTTAATGTCTGCCTGTTGAACCAATGCCCAGATAACACTGAAGGCTCGAGAATGGAAGAGTCCTTGGCATGCCATTACTTTCTGAAATTGGAACAGTCAATTACCAATTCTCAGAATTAACATAGCTCGACTCTCAATTGCATCATTCCGTGATACTCTGGCGTTGTCCGCTCTGAAAACCCTTGCCTTTTTTTTTCTGTACCGGTACCCTTTTTGTTAAACCTGGATCGTAGATATCCTCCATAACTTTCTTGCAATTTATCGGCATGTTTCTGATAGAGTTGGTCACCATTCGACGGTCACTTATCCAATGAAGCAGGTGAGTTTCTTACTAATTGTGACTTTTGCGAGCATGGTACTTTCATACTCACTGAATCATGTTCGTTAACTGTTTATGTGGCGTGGTTTTTGTTTCCTCGTGCGTGTTGACAGTATCGAACCGAGAGAAAACGTGACAATCAAATGTATGCTCTTTCCTATCCAGGTAGAATTAAGGCTTACATAATCTCTGTTGGATTGGCAACAAGTGTGAAAACTTTATGTGACTAAGGTTTTGTACGTTTCGGCGGAAAATGAATTTGGAAAGCGGTCATTCTTTTGGAAAATATTATTTGGATCATTCATTTTGCTCCGCGAGACAAATGTATCCTAACTCCTGGAATGCATTACATCAGTCCAAATGATGATTGTGTGAATTTTAGCATCGGTCCAGGGATGCGATTAGGGGACGGCATACATTCGTTTCATTAGGCGGTCAAACTTTCTAACTTTTCAGCCATAGTTTCTTGACGACGACAAAAGAACTCGTGCCCACGCCCAATTCAAGCGTTTTGAACTTAAAAATTCGTATCCGATCAAAAAAAAAAACTTAAAAATTCGCCAACCTAATAGAAATACATCTAAATTAAAATTTACCAACCTAATAAAGAAACGCAAAAAAAGAGAGTTTTGAAAAACAACTGTTAACGCCAAAACCTCGGCCCTCTATTCCCATGATCAAGGAAAGTGGTTAACTCCAGACAGTTACCTCTTTTGACACTGATGAACGTGTTAGAACAGAACCTTGGAAAAGACACCCACTACCTTCAATCCATCAGTACGTGCAGCGAAACTACTCCCTTCGATAAAATTAAACGAAAAAAAGGGCATAAATAGCGAAGTCCAAAAGCCATGAGAGTGATCGAAGTCTCTTCCTTCCTGAGAGCGGGTTCCCCATTCCTCGACGTCATGGAAGAGCTGTTCGGCAAGTCCTCCCTCCGGTCCAACCTCGCCGAGTTCGTCTCCGCTTTCATCTTTGTCTTCGCCAGCGTCGGCTCCGTGATTGCCGCGGCCCGCCGGTATGTTCTCATGGAGCTTGCATCGCACGGATTTCATGAGAATATACTACCAGTAGGAACCGGTGTCGAACTTATGTATCATATCATAATCTAAGTGACTACAATTGATCTTAAGCATGGGTAATGGAAAGAAAGATTTTGGGCTTCAATTGATTTTAACTATGGCTGATAATAAATGTAGTTAGTTTGCGGTTTTCATATAGCCTCCTAGCGGAGTCGATTTGGCACTAGTATTATCTACGATTTCTAGCGTAGTTGGTTAAGAGTGTCATGAATTGAACGTATGTTAGCGAGAACTTCTATGAGAATTTTACTTAGATGTTCGAAACCGACTTTACTAGGCATGTCGGCGGCCCCCGCAGCCGACGCCACCGGTGAGAATTGCCACGCCTTGGCGGTGGCCGTAGCGCACCCTTTTGCCCTGTTCACGGCGGTGTTCACGTCGGCGCACATCTCTGGCGACCACGTCAACCCGGCGGTCACGGCCGGGTTGGTGATGGGAGGCCACGTCAGCATTTTGAGCGGCGTTTGTTTCTGCTTGGCTTAGCTCTTGGAATCCACCGTAACCTTAAAATTCGTAAATAAATCATTTAATTGTCAAGCATCTCAAAATTAACTATATTCGAGGCTCACGCCAGAAAAAAAAGATTTGAAACCAGTCACTTAAGATGTGTTGGCATTTGAGGAAGATGACCCAAATTTCTCATTTGATTGAGGTTTCTCCAAAGAAAAAAAAAAGCAAACTATAATTTAAATGGAACAAAAATGATAGGAAATGATAGGAATTTGAGGTGAACAAAAAAACAACCAAATTCTAACTATTCGAATTGAGGTGGAAATTTAAACCTGCAGTAAAGCAAATGACAGGAATTTTATAGGAGTTCAAGTTGTCTATCGTTATCCACTTAATAAGCTGATTAGTTAGATCAATAAGGTTTTACATAGGAAGAAAAGGTTGCCATTTAAGATGTTTGGTCAGAAGCAACAGCTTACTTCTTCTATGTATGACTTTCCTTTCAATTTAAATATGGAAAAAATTTATATCCAATCTTCAAGGAAAATATAAGAAAAAAAAAGGAGGTGTATTATGTAAAATATTTAATCTCTATACACGTTGAAAGGTTTCGAGTGCTTCAAATGAAAATCAAAATCAAATGGCGGCAATTGCAAGATCCGGTCGCCGTATTGTAACTCGTCGAAGTTCTCCCAAAACCAAAAACCTCGAGCGTCGTAAAAGCCGAACATAATCATCAATCCTCTTGCAAAATACAAAAGCAAATGTACAAAATTCATAGTTGAACCCAGCCATGTTTTCTTCTTTTTTTTTTTTGGGTGGTCTTTTTTAAATTTTCTTTATATCCTTTTCCTTTCTCTTTCTTGGGTAAAGACCTGAAATTGGCCGTACCATTTTTAAGGCGCCTTCCTCGTGCATCAATATCAGGCTGACACAACTGTATATAAAATCTGGAGAGAGAGGGACGGAGAGAGAGAGAAGTGGAGGTAACGTGAAGCATAACCAGAATCAAGAACCTCCCGAACGGTGTATTACCCAATCCAAATCCGAGAAAGCTCAGATCTTGCGGATCCATTTCCCTCCTTCTTCATCTCTCTGCTTCTGGGTCGCTTTCTTCAGGGAGAGATATTGAGAAGCGAGGGAGAGGGAGAGGGAGAGGGAGAGGGAGAGGGAGATGTGGGAGTCGATTTGCCTGACGTTGGTGGCCACCGCGGGCAACAACATCGGGAAGGTCCTTCAGAAGAAGGGCACCGTCATCTTGCCCCCGCTCTCTTTCAAGCTCAAGGTGGGTCCTTCTGTTTTTCTCGTCCCTGGCCCTTTCTTCGTTCGTGGGTCTTGGGTCGATTGTTGTTGTTGGCATAGATTATGTGTTGTTGGGTTTGATCGCATTGCACATTTTGCGCGAGCAAAACTGGCTTTGGATGTTAGGATGGTAGTTGTTCCCATATCCAAATGTGAAATTAGCAAATGGGTCGTCGAGGTTCGATGTTTGTTGATTATAAAGGATAATTAGAGGTGTTGGCTGAGGTGTTTCTATTGGGATTAGAGGAAACCTCAACTCTGTTGAATTCCTATGCTGTTTTCTTATGCCTAAGCATTGCTGTTCCTCATTGGGATGCTCGATAGCATAGGTACGACTTCCCTGGAAGTTAATGAAGTTGAAGCACTAAATTGCCATGCCATTATCGATCTTTTAATTATAGGATGCATTTCCTGTGCAATTCGGAACTTTGGGTAGGCTTTTTTGATGAGGAAATTGAGTTCTTGTTAGCATTTGCTCTTGGCTGACTGACTCCATTCCCTTTTTTGTAGGTTATCAGGGCATATGCTCTCAACAGAGAATGGGCTGTTGGGTTTCTGATGGACATACTTGGAGCATTGCTGATGTTGATAGCTTTATCTCAGGCTCCAGTAAGTCCATGCTTGCGTGAGCATTCCATGTGAATGTCCCTATCTTGTGCAAGTAATATTCTAAGTCCATATCGGAGTTGGGGCGACTTACCTATTAACGACTGTAAAGTCAAGTTTTGTCCTGTTTCTACTTCTTAAATTTGTTTGTGTCCCTGCAGTGATATGCATGGGCACTTGTGCTTGTGTGTGCATGTAAACATGTGAGAGAATGTTGAATTTGCTCATTTTGCTAACGATATTGTGATTACAGGTGTCTGTTATTCAGCCGGTTTCGGGTTGTGGACTAGCTATTCTTTCAGTGTTCTCTCATTTTTATTTGAAGGAAGTTATGAATGTGGTTGACTGGTTGGGGATCACATTGGCGGGAATTGGTACCATAGGTAACATGAGTTGATTGTCTTTCTTTTTTATAATACGTATCACAAAGAATTTTATAATTTGTTTTTGTCTCTGATACTGGTAAGATTGCTGTAAAGTGGTGAGATGGTTATATTCTGTAGGTAGATTTTTTGGATTTATGTATCCTTGGTTAATAAAATTTGTAGATCGTAACTTGCCAAATGAAAAAAAGAGTGCATTGTGGCACTGAAGGGCTCACCTGGCTCTTTGCCTAGATATGAGCATAGTATTCCAACCCCTTCTCAGTTTTCCCTGCCAAAAATCAATAAGAGAAAAAGACATGAAAGAGAAACATAAGTATATTTAATTATAGAATTAGTGCTCTTCTCTGATTCTTTCTTGTCCACCAAAAGTAATTTTTCATAGCATCATTCTGGACTAATCTGCCACAGCATTGAAATTTTTTTAGAAAATTAAGACATTCGCTTTGATGACTAGCAAATATACACTTTTCATATGGATTTCTATTTGCAGGAGTTGGGGCCGGAGGTGAGGAGCAAGTGGCTTCGGCAATATCAATTTTCCATTTGCCATGGCTGGCATTTATAGTTGCAGTCTTGTTTGTAGGTATTCTATCCTAGGCACCTTTAATTGGCTTGTTTTTACAGCATAATTACACATTTAGGCATTTTTGGCTGTGTCAAATTTGTTACATATTACTTGATGTCGAATATGTGAACTTATTTGTTTCTTTAGCCTGTCGGTCCATTATTTCGGAGTTTGGTACTTATGTCAGTTATTGAGACTTTTATTCGTGTTTTGCATTTTCACACACATTAAACTGTAGAGAAGTAAGTGTGATGCATGGATGCATACAAGCCTATGATTCTCGCTGCATAGATGTGCCCCATCCATTTAGGAAAGCAGTTCTTGGCCTTCCCAGATCAGTCAAAGCATAAGATTAAAAGAGAAGAGGCTGGATGTTAATACACTGATTCATCTAACATGTAATTTCTTTAGCTGCTGAAGTTAGTAATTGAAGTGTGTAGGATATCCCAAATATTGTGTAGCGACACCCTTCCCTATTCTTTTCCTTATAATAACTGGATAATATGATTCAATTGATGCTTTTGATCAGATGTACTGGTATCACTCATGAAAAGATACAAATTACTCCATTAATTGTTTTTTATTTTAGGCTGCCTGATTAGGCACACCTCTTCTGTGAAACATATGTCAATTAATTTCCAATGTAAAAACCTGACGGAATTATTTGGAAAAGGTACTGCTCAATGCGTGGCTTCGCATTTTTAGACGACATCGCAGGCAGCAGGAGATGGTAAGATGGGGTCAAACGATTTAAAGTTCTCATAAGTGTGCTTTTTCACTGAGTGCTATCTAGGCATCTGAAACTCTACGTCTCTTGTGACCCTGTCTTGTGGAGCAGATGGAATATGAAGTTGTTGAAGAAATTATATATGGCTTGGAATCTGGCATTCTGTTTGGGTAATAATCTATGTTGACCTCAGCACTTACGAATTCTGTTCCTTTTGCTTTACTAACTATTTATTCATATCTGATTATCCACATATTACACAAAAGATTGTGCTAAGCATGCATCTACCAAAGGTTTGCAGTTTTCTTGTCAATGTTGTTGATATGCTCACCACTGATTTGGAGACTAATTGATTTGAGTTTAATTGACTTAACACCTTCTCATTGATGAGGTCATATTGGACAACTATGAAACATTGGAATGCTACACTGTTTAACATCAACATGGAGCTTTAACGCATTCAAAAGCAGAAATAAGTTCAGACTTTAAACCCATTCAGAAGCAAAATAAGTTCAGAAAGGAAATTATGTCTTGTTATTTAAATTTGCTTCTCTTCTTTCTTTTCGTTTTGGAAAACAAAATCATGAAAGGAACCTCTGTTGCAGGATGGCTTCTGTAGTATCGAAGATGGGGTTTCTTTTCATGGAGCAAGGTTTCTCTAGGATGCTGGTTCCTGTATGCATTGGAATCAGCATATCTTGCAGCGGTACAGGGTTTTTCTACCAGGTATGTGTTTAGCCCGCCAATATGGGGGTCATTTCATATGATGTTGACCTCGGATCTAAATTCTATAGCTTTTCAAGAAGTAGAATTTGCTGTTATTCTAGTTGATACCTTAATCACACTGTATTTTTTGTAGTTATCTTATGACAAAGATGATAGCTTTTCCCTTTTTTGTGCTTTTATTGGATATTGGGTCAATATGGAAGTCTTTGAGAATTTTCTGTGCTTGTATATTCTCTGTGGTGAACCTCCATAGAGTGCGTGTAATTTCATTATACTTGTCTGAATGAGTGAAATGGCGTTCTTTTCAATAGACTCGTGGTTTAAAGCACGGGAGGGCAATCGTTGTATCTACATGTGCTGCAGTGGCATCAATCGTGAGTGGTGTGCTAGCCGGCATGTTGGCACTGGGTGAGAAGTTGCCTTCAGCACCAGTGGCGCGACTTTTACTTTTGCTTGGATGGTAAGGGGAGGCACCTCTGATTTACAGAAGAACAAATAATACATGTAATGTGTGTTTTGACCCTTGATCTTTTAAATTGTATGAGCTCACCACAATGCTTTCCTTCCCTTAATATCGTAAATTGAAGTACAAGAGCATCATAGGATTTGCTTTATCTAAAAGCCAGTTTCAATTTGGTTCAAAAACTACTGCGAGAAAGAAAAGTGCAATCTTATGTTTGTATGTAGGCACTGCATGAGGTAACATATCCATGAATCCTTTATACAAATAGTT
Organism: Syzygium grande; assembly: GCA_024733475.1. Classification (NCBI taxonomy): domain Eukaryota; kingdom Viridiplantae; phylum Streptophyta; class Magnoliopsida; order Myrtales; family Myrtaceae; genus Syzygium; species Syzygium grande. The sequence goes on from JAMXDD010000008.1 coordinate 7,964,850, forward strand.
AGGAAGAGTGTAAAACTTAGGGAGTTCAGCCATGAGCTAAGTTGATAGTCTGTGATGCTTTTGCTTTCTTTCTTTGGCAATACTTATCAGTTGGGTGGTTTGAACTGCTGATTGAGGTTACCAATGCATTGCAGTGTCGGTGATGTTTCTCAGTTAAATTTCCTTGTGCAGGCTGCTCATCATTGTAGGTGTAATTTTGCTTGTGAGCTCAGCACGGCTGGTTCGACTCCTCCCGCGGAGATTTCGACAACTTGTCCCAGGTGGAGTTGGTCGAAATTCTGGCCTGAGACGCTCAGGATCTGTCCATGCCAAAGATACCAGTCCAAGTGCTGTCATCCATGCAGCCACATTGCACCATCTGATATCTTCACCTTCTAAAGAGAAAGCTTGAAGCTAATACGGAGTTACCACAGTTCAACTTTATACGCCAAAAGTCTCGCTCACATTCTTGTGCATGATCTGTTTTGCACTTATTCTTTTGAAGGGTAGGGTGTACAGTTATAGTCCATTGCCTTATACATTTTCTGGAGGGCATGAAATATTAGAGTTCATTCTTTCTTTGACAGAACTCACCTCATCTTTTCGAAAGTACCACACTTTTCTGTTCCGAATACATTTGTCAGATATTATTGGCTCTAGAGATTTCTTTCAGTGAATATGGAAGTTTATCTCGAAACTCTTGCGCTGCATTAGCTAGCAAAAGACCCGTCGCCATTGCCATAGACTGTATATTTAACACTGGCAATCACATGGTGAACCAACAAAAGAGGTCAGGTATTTTCTTTGGCAACTCGCCCAACAAATATGTTTGCTTGATGTCACACTTCCTCTCAATGAAGTAGTTCCCTTTGCCGAAGAAATATGCATTGGTGAAGTTTGGGATATTGCAGTGCCCAGAGTTCCTAGAATTGCAGATGTAAATGAAGAGTGGACCATCCATTTAATTGATACATCCATTTCGCGCTCAGAAAAGGCCATAAAGGTGCCATTTTGACTCTTTCAGAGGCGCATGTGTAAAGGGGCTCCAGTTTCTGAGTTGGCCTCTGTCTTGCCCTTTTCCGTGGCCTACTGCAAGTGGAGTTGGTCCCCAAAAGGGGCATGTGTGATGTGTATTTAAGAAATTGTACCGTGGTTTTGATCAGCAGATTTGATAGTAGGTGAATCATTTATGTTGGGATCCTTTTCTCATCTTTCGGACCATCATCATCTAGGTCCAAAATTCCGTAGTTCTGCACGGAAAATGGCTGTGATTGGAATGTTCCTCCACACCGATGACTAGTGCACGCTAAGTAACTTTTCGAGACTGCCCAAATCGTAGAAACCTGCTGATTTCGCGACGGACGTTCGGGTTTAAGAATCTGAGCACGATAGACTTCTATGGGATCAGATACTTAGAAAGGCTACTGAGTCTGTGATGCCGATTCTGAGCAGAGTCACAGCACATCAGGCGAGGCATGGGAATTTGCGAAGGCCACCTAATGTAGTTGTCTTATTCTCGTGGTTTGAAATGTTGCTCCACGCTCTCCTCAACACTTTTCACTGGCACAGTCCATGTCAAGTCACCCTCTTCACAATCACATGTTGTTATCAACTGAATTTTATACCAAAGTTTATATGAAGCTGTATTTTGGGGTTCTTGAAATTATTGTCGAATTTGATGGAATTCTTGAAAGATCTCAGCTGGGTAAGTCAGGACCATCTCCAAATATTTATACCATGTCAATCCAAGGGACGGTGACAAAACAAAAGGGAGAGCAGTAAGCCCCAGGCGTCAACGCCTGACAGAGGTAGAAAATCCAAACCGTTTTTATATAATCTCAAGTAACGACAGAATAATTCGCACCCAATGTTGGAAAATTTTCACCTTTTGCTTGTCCCTTTCCTGGCACATTCATCGACGGAGTGATTTAAATAGAGCTGCATAAGGTTGAATTTCTTGAAAGAAATTTTCGTTCTTTTGTTGCCCTCCTACCACACGTGGGAGATTAGCTTTTCTGCTAATGACATTGAAAAGAAGAAAGAATTACCACGAATGCCAAAACATTGTAATACGGAGTTAAAAGACGATAGCGAATGGACAATTATGTCATGATAGTGTATGCATAATTGAGAGATAACATACATGGCAACATCAGAAATTCACTCATTTCTATATATTCCACACTACTTTTACAGCATAGCAATTTGATATACGTAAATTCCACATGTAAATAGAGCATAGAGTATTAAATTGTTGATATAATAGATTGACTAAACTTCACTATTTTTCCATATTCCTTTAAACAAACATACGTCTACCACTATTTTTGCCAAGTAATGTTATAAGGATCTTCATGGACCTTTGCAATCATGCCTAGAAAAACCACATTCATATTAATCGAAAACATCGACTTCATTTTCTTTGGCACTTGTGTTTTGCTCTATCATACACACGGGAATAACAAAATTGAGTCTTTCCACCAAGCATAGTCCATAATTCTGAAAGTTAGGACGATTCAAAACCATGCAAGAGGGATGATGATTATGAGATCAAACCCCAACTCGTGGAAGATAATCATGGATTTTGGTTTAGTGAAGAAAACTTTCTTGGTCATTTTCAAGAACATTTTATCCCGAACATTATTATAGTGTAATGGAAAAAAAGTGTCATAATCCTCGAGGACGAGTAGAATGCCCTAAAATGATTGAACACTCAAGTCATCAATAAACATAAAAGGGCATATGCATTATACGTCGAACGAAGAGGACCACATTCTTTATTCATTCTTCTTTTCGAAGGCACCAAAGTTTTGACAGGGCGAGAATTGCAAGAATTGTGCAATCAAAGTCATGAGGCCCTCTTCCCTCGTTTAAGCGAGACGCCCAGATCTTTGACAGCACTGACTTGAGAGATCTCTTGTCCCCTTCTTTTTGTTCTCTTTTCTACCTGCACCAAACGGGACGTGCCTTTTCATGAACAGACGACAAGACTCTTCCTTCTTTCTATATTTTATCTTTCCTTCCACAGAGGACGTGGCTTCAGTAACAGCGATTTTTAAAAAAATTTGTTTCCACTGAGCAACAGTGTTGAGTCTCCACATGCCGAGACAAAAAAATAATGCAGCAGGCAGGCACAAACTATTGGCAAGGGGCACTGGCCATGGATTCGAGCGGGACGATGCTTTCTTGTCTCCATTTTTTGTTGCTTTTGAATTTCAAAAACACCATCGCACCCCCAAACGGTTCGTCGGTTTTGGAGCACTGGCCTGGCCCGGGCCTGACTCTCTGCACGCTACACAAAACCAACCCACGACCACGACCCCCCAAAGCCACCATTTCCATAACTTGACACCTCTCTTCTCTCTCTCTCTCTCTCTGATTTAAATGTGCCACCATCCACTCTTCTCTTTCTCCCAGGGCAATCTTTGCTTTTTATGAAGCTTTATAGTTACTCAACTCTCTCTCTTTATTACCCATTTTCTTGTTCCTCTCCCTTCTTGCTTCCGTGACCCTTTGACTGCTGCTTCACGTCTTCTCTGCCACTTCAGTTTCTAGTCTGAAACTGGGTTCTTGAGCTCTCTTTCAAGTCATTTTCCTTGCATAGCAACACCTCCTCTTCCTCCATGTGAGCTCTTATCTCCATTGCCAGGGTTGGAGATCACATCACCAGAGAAAGTTCTGATTTTTGAGGTGTTGCAAGCTCTTTTCTGAAGTTAGAGCATCTGTGCAAATGGGTGCTTCAGGCAAATGGGTGAAAGCTCTCATAGGTCACAAGAAGCCCGAGAAAGAAGACCATGTAAGCCTCAAGCATCGCGCTTAAGAAAAGTTCAAAACTTTGATGTCTTCAATCTTGCTTCTACTTGTTGGTTTTGCACACTGTTCTATAGGCCTAAGCTCCTCCTCTCTCTCTTTCTCTACAGCAAAAGGGAAGCTCTAAGGGCAAGAAATGGAAGCTGTGGAGGGGCTCATCAGGAGATCTGGGGTCTTCATGGAGTGCATTTAAAGGGAAGCACTATGCAGCATCTGATGGGTCTAACAATGGTTCATCACCAGGTCTTGTTAGTGCCTTTTCTGCTGCAATGGCAACAGTAGTTCGAGCTCCTCCGAAGGACTTCAGGGTTGTGAGGCAGGAATGGGCTGCCATCAGGATACAGACCGCTTTCCGTGGATTCTTGGTGAGTGGGTCGTTCATGGATTCTCTTATTGAAAGTGTTTACTCTTCTTATAGTGATGCTTGATGCTAAATGCCGAAAAATTGTGAAGATGGTCTGTTGACTGAGTCCCTTCACTTTGGCTGATTCAGATTTGCATTCTCTGATTGAGAAACTATTGGTTTAGTCATAAAGTTTGTAGCTTTTCCTGAATCATTAAGCAACGGTTTTCTTTATCTTTTGCACCCCCACTTTATGAGATTGTGAAGGGATGTGATTTGATTTTAAAGCAGTGGGTCTTGTTGCACTTGGGTTGCTGTTACATACTTGCCCTGTATATAGTCCACAGAGCAGCATAACCGGCTTGCAGTTGCTGACTGTCTGAATCTTCAGTTGATTGTCGAAACTTGAATTGAATATATTATATGATGTTCAAGGATGGAGAAGGTAGTCATGAGCTGAGCTCAGATAAGATTATGTTGGACAAACAACAATGTTCCTAGGATTCAGAATTTGTATATTTATCTGGCAATGGATGCTTTTCTCTTAGATTTATCCGTGTAAGTAAAATGCAGGCTAGAAGGGCATTGAAGGCCTTGAAAGGAATCGTGAGGCTTCAAGCTTTGGTTCGTGGGAGACAAGTGAGGAAGCAGGCGGCCGTCACACTGAGATGCATGCAGGCTCTTGTTCGAGTCCAGGCCCGTGTGAGGGCACGCCGTGTCCGAATGTCCATCGAGGGCCAGGCAGTGCAACGGATTCTTGATGAGCATCGAAGCAAGGCTGATCTCTTAAAACAAGCTGAGGTATCAAATATCCAAAAGCATATAAATTTACTTGAGATGATCTCGATTTTTTTTTTTTTTGCATTCAAGAAACTTAATGAACTCAGAAGTCTAAGTTATGCATCTTTAATGTTCAGGAAGGGTGGTGTGATAGTAAGGGAACACTTGAAGATGTCAAAGCAAAGTTACAAATGAGGCAAGAAGGGGCTTTCAAAAGAGATAGAGCAATTGCATACGCCCTTGCTCAAAAGGTAACCAGATTAACATTTGATGACATTCTAGTCTCTTATTACATTGACCCAATCTCTGGCATAAGCATGCTGAGTAATTTCTTGGATAATGCTTGCATATGTGGCAGTGGAAATCAAATGGCGATGCAAATTCCAGACCACTTGGGTCAGCGCCCGCTCTCAAGTCGTATGAGTTTGACAAAAACAGCTGGAACTGGAGCTGGTTAGAACGGTGGATGTCGGCCAAGCCATGGGAGACCAGATTGATGGAACAATCCCACTCCGACCAGTTGGAAACAACTGCTGCTCCGAAGACTTTCTCAGACTCTCCTCTAGGCCCACAATCAAAATCTTTCGAACCACCTTCAGTTAAAGTTCGGAAGAATAACACGACCACTAGAATTTCTGCAAAGCCTCCCCTAGCTGGACGTGCCACTCGGTCATCCTCGAGCCCGAGTTCTGACTACCTCTATGATGAGAGCTCGCCTTCATCTTCATTTTGTATGTCTATGACCCGGCCTCAGGAAACAATGGCTTGATGTCGGAGAAATTGGATGGTAGTAGCCATGGGAAGCCAAGTTATATGAACTTGACCGAATCTACCAAGGCAAAGCAGAAGACCGGAAGTCATCTGTCGAGGAGGGTGCAGAGACAATCCATGGATGAGTTCCAGTTTGTTGCACTTTCAGCAGGGTTATGTGGCAATGGGGATTTGAAAAGCGGTGCTGGTTGTGAACCCTTGTTGATGAATTTCTCGAGGCCGCTTAATCAGACAACCGGGTTGGACAGGAATTTGAAGGTGATGGAGAGGGAGAATTGCTTGTATTATTAGACATTCACGTAGTCGTCCGTTTTTGGGCTGTTGGTTCTTATTTGTGGGTAATGTAAGCTCAACAACTTGTTGGTTTCAAAGAGTTCGGTGTGTTACTTGACCTGTAAACAGTTCTTCCTGGAAATTTTTGGATTTGAAGATCTAGCACAAAACCAACTGAAATTCCTAGAGGTTCAAAACCAACTGAAATTTTTGCATTCGATTTTGAGGTGACGCTCATGACTCGAGGGATAGCTCCACAGGTTCACATTTAAAAATCACCTAAGTTGAGCATCCTAAAACCAGATGCGTTCACTATATTATTCGCTCAGCCACTGTAAAAAAATGCAAACGTAGCGTATTCTGCTGTACAGAATGGATGCAAATATCTTGAGGCCTTTCTTTTTGTAAAGCTTATGTTCATGTCGACAATCGCAGCGATGGAGTACATTTTGTTGCGCGTCAGGAGGCTCGAATCTGTGTTCTATATAGTCTTTTACCAGGAGAAAAAGAAGGTTTAGGTTCATTCAGAAGTTGCAGTGGTTTCGTAAGCTGTGTCCTCCGTATTCAAACTCCCCTCAGGGAAGCTGGAGGTCCTGAGTTGCTGCACTTCCAGTGGTTTCTTTGAGAGCCTTGCCATCAATCCAACCAAAAAATGGCGAAACTGCGCGGTCGAATTGAGACTCGTACAATCTACACTACAGACAGTACATGGTTCTTGAATGTCAAGGATTCGTTGTTACCTTTGTATTTCGTGTGAAGAGAAGTTACTGCTGGGCCTTTGCTTGAATCAGACGGGAATCCGTGCCGTTGGCTGCGATTCGGGCATCTGATTGTGCAGATAACTTAATTTTCCCCCCCTCAGTCATCATGAAAGAATCATCAGTTCCTGTAACCCAAATGGAGACCGAAACCAGAGAGAGCATTAAAGTCCGCATGGTGATGGGCTGGCGACTCCAGTCCAGAATAGAGACTCTGTATAGTTCTTGTTCTCCTCCTCCATATTCATGCCACAAAAGCTATTTCAGTTCGGTACCGAACCGAAATAATCCGAACCGATAAAAAAAGGGATGGTTGTTTATCATTACCCGAACCAGAAAAAGTTTAAAACCCATGCTCTGACGCTCTCACCACTCCCAAAACGGCGGCGGCGGCGGCGGCGGCGCTGCATGCCTGGACAGATACTCCTTCATCCTTGTCCTGAAGAGACCCTCTACCCCGCCGATGGACGAGTGAGGGCAAGGTGAGGAAGTCCTAAAGGTTGGCCGTGACTCGCCTCTTCATGCGCTTCATCGGCCTCCCGTAGATGACCATGGTCCCGACAGCTGCTATGGTGGCGCGTGGGGTCAGATCTCGCTGGGGAAAGAGCGGCTGGGGCTGAGGGGGCGGGCAGGTCTGGAGGGGGGAGAGCGGAAGGTGCAAGGCGGGAAGAGTGGAGGTTGGAGGATGGAGATGGGGACGGAGAGGAAAGGGGTGTCGAGGTTTGTGAGACTGGACTGTGGTCTGAGCGAGTGATGACGACAGATTATGCTCCTTCTTCTTCGTTGCCGATTCATCGGTTTCCTACTGGAGCTCCAGAGAGTCCGTCTTCCTCGGGTCCAGACGTCCTCCGCCACCGCCACGGCGAGCCGTTCCGCCTCCTCCATTGCCGAGCGGCTCCTCGATCCCACGAGAGTTCACCATGGTCCCCAAGTAGAGGAATCTCGGAGCTGGTTCCAGAGGTCCTCCTCTGCTTGCGAGCGTGAGCGTTCGCCTCGGCATTGCCCGGCAAATCACCATTTGTGGCGTCGAATCTCTGGGTCTTGGCATTGTCGGTGAGGTCCCGACTCCGGCGACGGCGGCGAAGGACGAGGAGGGAAACCACCAAGAGGACGAGAGCAGAGAGAGTGACGGCGATGGCGATGGTGCAACAGGTGGGTTCAGTTTGTGGGGACTGTAGAGAGAGAGAGAGAGAGTGGGTGAGGTCAGATCAGAGAGAGTGGATTCAGCCAAACCAAATAAAAAAAAAAAAAAAAAGAGGAAGAAACTGAAAATCGATCTGAACCAAACCGAATCGAAACCGATTTTTCGGTTCGGTTCGGTTCAAAAGTGCACTCCTGTAGGTTCGGTTCGGTTCGGTTTTTCAGTAAAACCGAACCATTGACACCCATACCTAGCATGATGACCTAATTGAAGTGTCTAAACTACATGAACAGATGACAACAATCGGGTTCTTTCCATGGTGCCATCTTCTTTTACATATAAATGTTGTCTCCACGAAATCATGGTTAAATAGGTTGGAATTAAGCTTAATTGTATTATCGCGAATAAGTCAAAGCCGTTTATAGATGAATGATGAATGTTGTGTGCCCGGGGTTATGCTAAAACATTATTTGCATCGCAGAACATGTTTTTACGCATTTCACTTTGCACGTTTAAAATTGTTTTTACATGTTCACATATGAGAGCCAACTTCTTAAGCATGTTATGTCATATAATATATATATATATATTTAATAACATGAAATGTTCTAATTTTTAAATTGCGATATGGTAAAAGGAAGGTATTGCATTTAGATTGGACATAAATTTGATACCACATCAACCGAAAGTTGCAATCCACCAATCTAATGATCAGTGAACATTAGCCACATCTTTTTTTTTTTTTTGTCTTTTCAAATTTGTAAACTTGGGATCCAAGATGTTAATAGCCAAAAGTACTACCTAATTGATTATTGCGCGTCTGATGAATTTCATCTCAATTATTATTAATGGTCAAGGTAATTTAGGCCGTAGATTATGATATTGAATTTTTCTGCAAAGAATATGATAACCGTACTTTTTTGGAAAAAAAAATTGTCAAAAACTCTCGTTTCTTTCTTCATTTAGAAGTGCTTTTCTTAACCGGATGAGAAAGGTCATCTAAGCTGAGCATCCTAAAACCAAATGCGTTCTGCTATAGTCGCTCAGGTATTTGCGAAAATGCGAATGTAGCCTATTCTGCTGTACAGAGAGGATGCAGATAGCTTCGAGGTCTTTCCTTTTGTAAAAGCTTATGTTCATGTCGACAACAACGATGGAGTACATCTTGTTGTGCATCGCGACGTTCAAAGCTGTGATCTATGCTCTTTCGCCGGAAAAAAAGACAGAGAAAGGTTTAGGTTCATTCAGAAGGTGCAGCAGTGCGGTGGTTTTGCTAGCTATATGTTCTTTGTATTCAACTCCCCCTCAGGGAAGCTTTCATATCCCAAGTTGCTCCAGTGCCAGGGGCTTCGCAGATAGGTCCGCTCAGGCTATGGCTTCTTCGAGAACCTTGCCATCAATCCAGCCAGAAACGGTGAAACTGCACAGTTGAGTTCAGACTCGGTTATTGAGAGGGCCATCTACAGTCCAGTCAGTTTTCTGGCTGTTTGAGTGTCGAAGGATTCCTTGTTGCACGAGGGCATGTCGCGTGAAGAGAAGTTTTTGCTGGGCCTTGCCTGAACCAGAAGGGGAAATCCAATGCCGTAGGCCACGGTTCATTCCCTTATGGGGGCATCTGATTGTGCAGACGAAACCGAAAGCAATCGAACGCAGCAGAGGTTTGTCTTTTTCCTCCCTCGGTTCATCATATGATACAACACTCGTCAGTTCCTCCGCACGACCAGTTAGAACATGAGAGCGGAACCGAGTTACATAGAGACCGAATCCAAGGAGACCGCAAATTCCACATCACGGGTGGCATCTCCAGTCCAGAATAGACTGAATACGGTCGTTCTCCTCATCCTCCTCCTCTTTCCATCCACGCCACAAAGCACCTTCGCTCGAGCTCTGTCACAAGACATATTCTCGCCCCCGATGCTACCTTTTCGTCACATCCGTTTACCGCATCCCCATGGAGGAAAACTCGCATGCGACGGGCCCTGATCGTCGTGCGTCTCCTTCAGCTGACGGCGCAGTCACTCTCTCAATTGATCGTCTTGCGGCTTCGTCAAAGGAAATGCTGCAAAGAAGCTCAGCTTGTCCCACATCGGACGATTCCACGTAGTATAAACACTTAAAAAGCCGCGCGCACGCTGAAGACGCTCGCCGAGCTCAGTAACGAGGGCTTGTGACCCGAGTTGGGGGCATCATTGTGGTGGGACATGGGCTCAGATCCTTTGGGTCGGATCTGGCGTGGCTACTTTCTGGCCCGCCCGTTCCAAGCTGAGAGCTGAACTGTGTGGTTCGAGCGAAGGCCCGGGCCACGCGGGTCCTAGAGCGGAGGGGACCGCGTGAGGCTGGCTTCACAGAGCAGCGAAAACCTCCCGCTCCCGGCAGTGGAAGGATAACGGGCCGATGCCACCCAGGCCCGCCATGGCCCAATGGGCTGGATCCAATTGAACCACCACTTTTTTTTTTCTTCGTTTTGTTTCTTAATATATATTTTTAAAAATATGTTTGTTTTTAACGCATTTCACTTTCATGCGCGGATAAAATTGTTTTCGCTTTCGTTTGTTCAGATATGAGAGCCAATTTCTTAAACATGTTATGTCGTGTAATATATTTAATAACATGCAATGTTCCATTTTTTAAATTGCAATCGGATAAAGGGGAGGTAATTGCATTTCAGATTGGACGTCAAATTTGATACCGCAGTAAAATCCAAAATTTGCATTCCGCCAATCTGGTGATCAGTGAACATTAGCCACATATGTTTTTGTTCTTTCAAATTTGTAAACTTGGGGATCCATGGTGTTTAGTAGCCCAAAAATACTACTTAATTGATTATTACACTGTCTGCTAAATTTCATCTCGATTAATTTTAATGGTCCAGGTAATGTAGGCCATAGATTATGATATTGGATTTTTCCGCAAGAAAAAAAAAAATGATAACCGTACTTAGTAGAAAAAAAAAATGTGAAAGACTTTCTTTCTTTACTTAGATGCACTTTTCTAAATTTTGTATATACCGTATGAGAAAGTCATCTGGCTTGTTAGAAACAAATCGGATGGTCCAAGATGTTCGGTCACTTTGGTGAGAGCGACGGAACAGTCACCTTCTCTTTATCCTACCAAAGAGTTCTCTCTTTTGGATCATCAATCTCTTCATCTTCCCATTCTCCTAATTTCAACCAATATTTACATGAACAAACAAAATCTGTACATCTTCGATTGGAATTGAATGGGAATCTGATGTGTGACAAGAAAGATCTGGAGGAAGCATGAATTGGGCATGCAATTTGGAGGCTTCAACAAGTCCTTAACCGAATTTGCCTGCAAAAAATGAATCAAAGAACAAGAAAATCAAAACCAGCAAAGACCTAAAGCAAGTAAGATTAACATCAGAATACTAGACAAATCACAAGAAGGATACAGAGAAACCAGCAAGCAACATCTGATTTGGCCCCATCGCAACTTCAACCATTCCTCCTGCTCAACACACTCCTATCAGATAACAAACCAGACTGGCACACGTACATATTTCATTACACACTCAAAAGGACACGGGTTTATTTGACCTACCACAAATCTTCATATAGTAAGGAATGGTGTTGCAGAGAAAACCAAATTCAGTAACATCTATCCTGGCTTTGATCTGAGATAACCCATTTGGTCCACCAGCTCTTTGAAGTCCTCTCCCCAATCCGAAGGATTCTCGACCAAATCCTCCACGTCTACCTCATTCTCTGATTCATCGTCGAGTGGTAACTCTTCCTCTGGATTGCCAGGAATCATGTCCTCGTTCAATAGTTCCTCCCAAATTGTCTCGTTCACGATATCCAACTCATCGCTAGTGGTCCCTGGCATCGAACCATCAGTTGGGTCTTCGATGTCGATCCTTGATTCGTTCTCCAAGGCACCATAGAGAAGTTTCTCCATATCGGATTCAATCGGCACCAACTCTTCTAGATCGTCGTTTGCTTGCAAATTCTCCACGCTCGGGCTAGCAGTCAGTCTCCGCTTCCTTCCAATGCCAAGACTCTGCAATTCCTTTCTTTGTGCCAAGTTCTGAATGAAAGAAGGGTTATTGAGCGCTTTGGCGAGGAAAGTCAGCATCTGCTGCTGCTTCTTCTCTGTTCTCTGCAACCTATCTTCCATTGCTGCAATCAGGTCCCTTGAGTGCTGTTGCTGCTGCTTCAGTTTCACGATTTCAGACATCAACAAGCTGCGGTCCCGTCTCAACCTCTCGAGCTCGCCTTCCAATCCAAACTGCCCCAATTCGACGCAGGCCGCTTCTCCATGCTGCTGCTGCTGCTGCTGCTGCTGCTGATTCTGCGAGACGTTCCTCCTCCTCTTGATGGTCTTGAGCAGATGCTTCTGGCCTCCCAAGAAACCTTCATTCGCGAATTCCCATCTGTCTGGATCCACCTTCCTAAATCCCTGCATAGATTTTTACATTTCAGTAAAACTTCATAGGCGATTGATTTCCCCTTGCTTTAATTGATGAGCAAGTGTTCAAGTTTTGGCTAAGTTTCGTCATCTGAGCAGAATTATAGAACTACTCAATCTACATTACAATTCAAACAAACAGATCGTTTCATCCACTTCAAAAAAGGCAATGGATACTTGATAAAAAGAGGAAAACAATCAAATTATCGAGTAAAATTCCACTTCTCGATCTTAATGCAGTTCGATGCTGTAATATCAGAGTTGATCAGAGGTCAGCCTAATCACTTCTGGTTATGGGTTGCCAAACTATCTGAAGCAGACCCAAAACCAGAAGCTTCATCGAACTCAAAAGCATGAACATGCCAAAAAAATCAATACCAGATTCCCCGAAAACGACGAACCAAAGACATAAATCAAAAGGTGGGCGATTGGAGAATTTGATCAAACACTTACGTAAGTGTTGAGCTGGCGGATGAAGCTGGAGAAGTTACTGTGCTTGAAGTGCTTGGGAAGCAGGGTGGAGGCGAACCGGTGGGAGTCCCACACGATGAAGCTGTTCTTGGCCCCGCTCCACGACACCACGGCGTCCGTCGACGGGTCCTCCACCATCTCGAACGTCTTCACCAGGAACGGCGGCGGCCCCACCTCGTGGAGCCCCTCCATCGGCCTCGGAGCGCCCGCGTTCGACGGCGACCCAGTTGAGCACGCGATCGCATCCTCACGTTCTTGATCTTGATCCTCCTCTTTGATCACAATCACGCTCTCCATCGGGCGGCGTTTCCTTCGGCTTTCCCTCTTGTCTCTCGCTGCAGGGGGGGGGGGAGGGCTATGCGGCTCTTGATCTTGGTTCCACTGTCGGCGGGTGCAGCGGCGAATGGGCAATCTTGGTGAGCAGCAGCAGGGCGGGCGGAGATGGAGATGGTCATGGGGGTAGGGGAGAGAGAGAGAGAGGGCGAGGGCGTATATAAGGTTCGGAGAGGAAAAATCTAGAGAGAGAAAAAGCGACGCGATGTTTTCGTGTCTGTCCGAGAGAGAGACAGAGAGATCTCGAGAGGAAGAGCGTGTGAGAAGGTTCCGACAGACAGGTGGCGGTGTTCTTCTGGTCAAAGGTTTTGACTTGGGGGAGTGGGAAAATTCTATAAAATTCTCGAGACGTCGGGCCCCGTGTGAGCTGAAGTAGGTAGGGGTAGGGAAGGGATTAAAACTAGATTTGTGGGGCCCCCACGAAATCTCCCTCTCTCTCTCTCTCTCTTTCTTTGTGGATAAACCGAGTGGAAAATTCTGAGCCGTGGAAATTGTATAGGTGGGGGTCCGGCGAAACTAAATTAGGACACTAAAGCACATTCCTTACATAGGTCAAAAGTGGCAAGTGAACTGTGATATTCCAAGTTCGATGTCGGTCGAGAGAGGTCGTGCTGAGTGATCACACGAGTCAATGCTCGGCCTTAAAAGGTCGTTAACCTCGTCTAGTTATTCAGAGTGCTCATTTTGGGGCTTGTCCCACGGGGATCGAGTTGAGTTATTACGGATGTTATCAAATCCAGGTTTCTCATTCTATAAATCTGTGGTTGGTGGATAGGTTAGGACCGCACCTGATTCGATGAGGGCGGGAAAATGATTGTCGAAGTGAGAGGGCTTAGACAAAGTGCAGCTCCTCGCAAAGTTCTTAGATAATAATGAAAGCGGGAACGAATCGGACCTCACATCAAATAGGAGGCGAGAGTATGATAGGGCAATACAGGTCAACATTGACGCGATGTCCAAACTCCCTCATCGATAGGGAGATGTCCTAGATGAACGATTCATGTGTCAAACACCCATCCCAAAACATCGCATCATTGCATATGGTAGTAGAGCAAAATCCCCTCTCGTGGACATGTGGCTTGTAGACGGACTAGGCCCATACTCGATCCGATCAGGGTAAAGAGTGATTGCCAAGGTAAGAAGGCGAGAGAGCTTAGATAAGGTGCGGTTTCTCATAGACTTCTAGGATATTGGATGTAGCAAGAAAGGATTGAGCCACACATTAAATAAGGGGAGTATCACCGAGTAGTACGTGCTGATGCTGACGAAAATATCACTTCTTTTAAGTGGAGGAGCTTATGACACCGTAGGTCTTGTTTTGGTCAGGAGAGACCAGTTGAGTGATTCATAAGGAAATATCTGCCTTCGAATGGCCATCACCTTGTGCAATTACTCAAAATATTGCTCAAAGCACTGCTTTTGGGGGGGCTCGACACACGCGATGCCCCTTCCTAGGTAAAAATTCGGTCCACAGCGACGGTGCATCTTCATATGATTCACTTGCTTTCAAAACACAAAGTTTTCCCGTGATGCTTATGGGGGTAGAAATTCCAAAAGCCCAATTGGGCTCTATGCTTTGTGAAATATTTGAGTTGGGCTTTTAGCAACAAGACATTTCAAGATGGACCCAAACTTTTCACACTTGTCTATAATAATTGGTGGGCCGAGTGCATGTCTTGCAGACCGAAAGAGAAAATTGGCCCAAAAAAAAAAAAGAGAATTGATGTTCATTTTCCTGTCCATGCTAGTTCATCTGAATGAGATTTTTCCCAAACTGTATTTAGCATTTGTGTTCTTTTGGGACTTTTAGAGGGTTTTGGCGTGATGGGTTCAGAGTAAGACTCGTGGAGGATGACGGGCCTAACCCACTTTTCCGGCGGGCTTCATGTCGGGCAATGCCTCGATGGCGCTTGGCAATCTGTCATCGGCTCGTGTTCTCACAAGAACCGATTGTATGCTGAAATTGTCAATTCCAATCGACTTCAATTTTACTAGTTGCATCCCTCTCTGCCTCTAAAGACCTGAAAGAAACTCAACATCCTTCAACCCTTCAAACTATGTTGGATGTCATCGGTTGCTCGCTCCTGTCATATCTTCTCTGCTTCATTTTAGTTGCTATTACTTCCGTGTGACCACGTTTTTACGGTAAGGAAACTTAGGGCAAGATGATTGACAAACATAGCAAAAATAAATGTCGAAATTATAAATCTTACATGTAAATAGATAAATAGCATATAAATTTTTATTTTCAACAGTGGAGATGTCAACGTACTTTTAACGGCATCAAAGGAAAGCTATTTCTGCCACGAGCAATTGATATAAAAAAATTTAAAATCTTTAAAAAAAATTGATATTGAATTATTTAATAATATGTACCTTTCTTTTCAGTTTCCTATGAGGTCAGATAGTACATGCTCCTATGAATCCGAATATACTCCGAGAACAGAGACATGACATCACAATGGGTCGTCACTTCTTTTAGATATAGTAGTTATGTACGCATGCATTCGTTAACAACATGCGACAGGACCTAAAATTCTTTAAAAAATGATAGTGTTAAATATTTTTAGTGAAACTTGCTTATTAAGGCTCCTTTTGTTCCTCAAAAAATAAAATATTTAGAATATATTTTTCCTCAAAATGATGGCTTCTATCGCTCATAAAAATGAACAAACGAAAAGCATTTTCATTGTTCACAAAAATATTTTGACAAAATTCTTGTTGATAAGAAAAATAATTTCCATCGACTGATTATTTAAGTGATACAAATAATTATTTTTAGGAAAAATATTTTCCAAATCATTTAGTTTCCGCAAAACAAACGAAGCATAAATGACATGACAAAATCACATCAAACTTTTTTATTTTTGGGTGTAAAGCATCAGACCTTTAAAGTTTAAATGATTAGGACCGAGAATCTTAATAAAATATATCGATATCTACCAAAGATTACACCAAAAGAGTCCAAAATTTGTTTCGTGTCACCAATATTCCAAACTTGTACTGATAATTCAAAAATACCTTTGATTACGGTTCCATTGAAGATTGCGGTTTAAAAGCCGATGTTGGTTTGAATAGACAACGACAAACAAATAGAGTTGACATGGATCTGACGTGGCTTTAGTCTAGTCATTTCTCTCTCTCTCTCTCTCTCTCTCCCGAGAAATTCCACTAGACAACCTAAACCCACTACCTCAAGTTTTTTTCCATGTCAATAATACCCTCAAAGTTGTATCGATGACCCAAAATACTTACCATCGCAGTTTCGCCCAAAATGGCCATTTCAGCTTCGAAGCTGACATCAGAAACTTGTGCTCGAAGGAGCTAATATTACTTTATGAGTAAATACATAAATAAATTTTATCTTATGCGCACATACTTGTCTTGTCCATATTTCCCTTGTCATGATGGAGTTCCCATTGCTTGAATTTTTTTTTTTGCCGCCCTAAGAGGGGTACACTGCTTCGAAGTTCGAAGCTAAAAGGCGTGCAAATTGACTACTGCTATTATTATTATTATTTATCGGAGAGCTTTGTACCTGGTGTGTTATTTCGTCATCGCCTTTCTAGAGCAGGAAAAAGCATAATAAATTAAGGAGCAACCAAAGAGAGAATGGCCATTATTTTTGTTGAACAATGAGGGAGGCAACTCGAGCTCTCTGCCCACTTGCCCCAATGATGCCCACCACACGTTTGACTTTTCTTTTTATTTTAATTTCTCTTTTGGGCGTATATACTTGACTTGTGCTAGGTTGTCTCTCTAACTGCTTCCAAGACTGACATTTCTTTTTTCTTTTCGGGGAAAATGACACAATGAAATTTGGCCCATTATGCAATGTGATTCATAAACTTTTAATTTGCTCGATGTTATCCCTAAAGTTTAGCCCAATGTGCAATATAGTAATTAAATTTTTAATTTATTTAATGCAATCCAAAAAATTTTGGTATATATTCAATGTAATCATCGAACTATATGAAAATATTTAATATTATCCCCGAGTTTGAATGAATGGAAGGATAACAATGAACATTTTCATATAGTTCATAGACTAATTCTAAAAACTTTATTGAATAAAATTGAAAGTTCAGGAATCACATTACACATCAGGCCAAAGTTCAGATATCACATTGTATATTTGGCCAAAGTTCAAAGACCATTTGTGTTATTGTCCTTTTTTTTTAATGATTTTTAGTGAATATATTCATCTCGCTTTTGTCTCTCTTTTTTTTTCCCAAAAGGAAAAAGTTAGTTTTTAAATCGATTATAAGCAAGTGGAAGAACAAATCTCTTTCGAATTATCAGGTAATCTGATAGGAGACAGGTGATACGATAAAACTTAGAGCTGTGGAGATGCTTCACGAGGATCATCTCGAAAGTTGGGTTTCCAACCAAAAGAAAAGGTCGAGTTTTTTTTTTTTTTTCATTTTTTCATTTTTTTTGTCATGGATGGGTCATCGACGTGATGACTATTGAATCGGTACGAAATATTCCTAGTCCGAGAAATCATGCTGGATGGCTCTAAATCCCTCTTTAGATCTTGTTCTACATATGCACCTCCAAAAGATGAAGCAAGAGACTCTAAAATGGCCCGAGTTGACCGCGATGCCTTCGAAATGTCTCGTGAAATTTTGGGGGTTTGACTTTGTGCAAATTGTTGTGTTGACCGGGGCCTCCCCCACTTTCACTCGAAAATTAAAAATTAAAAAATTTAAAAAAAAAAAATTGACATTCCTTGGTCCACCCGTCCATCACATAATTTGCGACCAACATTAGTCACTATCGTTTTCTATTTTTCAATTTATATATTTGTTTTCATTCCTTAGCGTGTCAACCTTGGGGACATTTTTTAGGCCCAAAAGTCAACTCCATATTGGAAATGTTACTCGAATTGGCTACTTCTCTAGGGCGCCCTTAACGCATTGACTAGCAAAAAACCAAAACATGTAACAACACTAGTATGCTATTCTTAGGCACCTTAACCCGCAATTAAGATCTATTTATTTCGTAAAAAATAAATAATTTTAAAAATATTTTTCTAATAACAATCATTTGTGTCGCTTTATAAAATTGAACGAATGAAAAATATGAAAATATTTATATACAAACTATCATCGATAATGATATATTTTTTATCGAGTAATTATTTCGAGCTATATAAATACTGTTGAATTTGATGATGGTCGGTCGGATCGGGAGTGTGTTTCACGACAAGAATTACATAGAGATTATGTTCTTTAGTGGTGTAACATATTTATCATGGACGCCCGGTCATTTCCTGTCATTTCATTTGAGTTTGACCATGATGGGATTTCGCAACCGTCCAAAGCCTCACTAAAACCAACTTTCTTGCGCAAAAGGTGACTAGAATTATTATCATCATCATGCCTACTAGACCTAGTGATTAGAAATTTAGAATTTACTATTATCCTACGTGGCAAAAGCCCCTTTTTTTTTGTAATAATTCGCGAGCCGGGTGGCCAAAACAAAAGAAGAAGAAAAACCTCGAAAATAAAGCGAGATTCCTTTTTTTATTTTAATTTCTTTTTCCTACTTGCTAATGTTTTTTTTTTCCTTTTTGCTAATGAAGTGAAGTGAGAGTCTGGGCCCCACGTATCGTGCGACTTTTGATGATGCAAACGAAATGCCGACTAAGCTTTCTTTCTCCATTGTAACATGTGGCAGACACCGATTTAGATAAAACCTTTGCGGCCACCATCCACGGCGGAGGTTGAACGACACCAAGACCCCCCCATGATGGGTGGGGGCCCGCCGGCCCACGAGCCCCGTCCCCTTCCTCCCGCCAAGATCCTGTTTGGAATCTCGGGGCGCGGCCTGACACCTGGCGCGCCCCGATTGGCCCTCGGGAACCTCGATAGGAGACACATGCTCTCGGGAAATATTCCGGAATTTTTCTCAAAATCCGAAGATCCGACTAACCATACGTCATGAGATATTCCCCGACCACACATGAGTTGTTCATCGTGCTCGCTCGCTTTCATGTGCAGCGATTATGACGGATCGAGAAATCGTCGCGATTCGCTGAATTTAACCTTGTTAAGTGGAAAACTCTCTGAAGAAGATAGACTCAGATAACCTTTTCAAACAAGAAATCGAGATCAGAGATCGCCAGTCAAGGACATAACACGATCGATAGGATTCGCCCGCGATGCCGATGCGAGAAAACCGCCAATAATATCGAGAATCGGAAGAAACAGACCGGTCTATTTCCTATAAAAATTGCTGCGAGCCGTAGGGAAAAAAAAACGGGACGAGGGTCAGGAGCACCGCATCAAGCAGAAGACACGGCGATCCTATACCTTCCCGAAAAGGCAACACGTACGCGAGCACGGTGGATCCCGAAGATGATACGGTACCGTCAATTCGAATCAGTTTCCGAAGGCACGACCCCGTGTTCCAGCAAATTAGGGAAGAATATATAATTCGCGAAACCACGAGGAAGGAAGACGTAGGTTGACGATTCCCACGACCCAAAGATCATCGAATGGCGTGCCTAGCTGGTAATCCCCTCTCGTCCGTTCGATCGGGGGAAGGCCCCAAATAATTCACGCGCGAAAAAATCGCACGACATCGGACATCACCGATGACGTCGCGCGCGGGGGGAAGGGGGGGGGCGGCATTGGTCTCCGCTGGGAAATTCCCCTCCGCGGGTGGGCCCCACCCGCCGCCCACATCCCTTCCCCTCTTCCCGCCCCCCCCATCTTCCCCACTCCATGCTTGGAGGAAGGGGAACCGCGCCTGCCAAGTGTAAGCCAACGGGGGGGGCCCGCCGCCGCCGTGACGAGGAAAGTGCGCGGGGGGGGGGGGAGCTTCGGGGACGACGACGACGGCGACGACGACGACGACCGGGCGGAAAAAGCAAAAGTGAAGGGGGAAGAGGGGGGGGGGGGGAGCGTCCGGCACACGTCAGCAACCGGGGCCCGCCCCTTCCGGGTCGTAGCTGCTTGCGTCACCGGGTACTCGAAATTTTGCGCTGTGAATGGGATGAGGGGCGGTTCCTGACGATGATTCGACTTCTCGGCTCGGCTCGGCTTCGGCTTCCGGTCCCTGGCGTGGCCCCCACCACCCTCGCGCTTTTTATTGTTTTGTCTTTTCTTGCGCACCGGCGAGCCAGCGAAACAGCAGAGGACAGGGGAGACAAGTCGAAAGGACGCGGGACGAGGAGGACCATGTCTGGCGTGGAAATCAATTTTTGCTCCCCCCCCATCCCACCCTGCCTTTTTGGTATTTTCCCAGTTTTACGCACCGTACATTTTTGTAATTACCATTCCCAAATTGAGCCTTTCATAAGCTTCGCATACATACAAAGATTTGCGCTTGGGTGAGTCGAGGTAGGCCTAGCATGCCGGTGGTGGGTTCGTGATCGGCTTTAGTAACGCCTTATTATTGGAGTCGAGGAGGGTTAAATTTGAACAGTCGATTCACTTTGTAAGGGAATCCGAATAGGAAAGCCGCGAAATTATCCTATCATGATAGAGATCTGTATGAAAATATTCAATGTCTTTGCGATAATGTCTGGTTTATCGGCTAGCAGTGATGCATCCTAGCTAATTTGGTCCGTACTTTTTATGTTGTTGTTAGATCTGTATTGATATGCAATACCTATTTTCTAATCCGGTGTAATTTTTGCTTAAAAAGTTTATACTATGGGTGATCAGTTCCAGAGTAGATAGGTTCCAAAGCTGAAACCCGAAACTAACCCGTTAAAGTCGGTTCTCAGTTTTTGGAACATGAAACCTGCCATGTATGAATTAACCTTAGAACCTATCCTATTTTTCTCGTCCGGTCCTAAGGACTACCCGAGAACCTTTTTTTTTTTTTTGTTTCTTTTTTTGGTTTTATTTTTTACAACAAAATAATATGAGTAATAAAACTGACAAGTGAGGGTTGCGAGTCAAGAACAAGGGGGGTTGCGAGACTCAAACAAGTGAGGGCAAGCTGGGAGCAAGAGAGAATTGTTAAGTATCTAATTGAGGTTGGAAAGAATAGAGCAAAACAAAGAAATAGAGAAAAAGATACAAAGAAAAAAAAACCGGGGTTATTAAGCTTTATGAAATTGATTCCAAATTCAGTCTGGTCGGTCCAATTCCAGGGTGGTTCTTCACCCGGAAATCAAGAACCGGTCCAATTCCAAAAATTTGGAACTAAGAACCTAGAAACGAACCGATTTTCAGGATGGACTGATCCAAATCCCGAGTAAAACCGGTTCGGTTGTACAGCCCTAGTTCACACCAGATCTCATCTCATAAATAGTATAAAATCTAGAACAAAATGCATAAAGATGTCATAACACTCGGATAGATTCTACACCATGAATTACTACTTTCCTTTTTATGATCGAGGAAGCACACTTTCGGTTACCCAAGAGATATCAAACACCCATCCACCTTATGAACATAGTAGGACAAAACTTGGATGATTGGCCAGGACATTCATAATTAGTGACATGAGAATAGGACTTACATTGTGCGCCTTTTCCTCACAATTGTGTGACTTTTGGAAAGAAAAAACATTAAGGTAAATTTAACCGGGCTAATTCCAAAAAAAATCATTAAATTTATCTTGAGTGACAATTTTGGCCAAAACCATTTTTTGTCTCAATAAAAAGCACCAATTTTTGCTCGAGTCCCAGATCTAGCCCCATTGATGTAAAATTTTCAAATTGTTCGGATCAGATTTAAGATTTAAGTGAAAATTTGTGATTTTTTCCGAGACAAAAAAAAAATTTGATCTAGAATTATCACTCAAGATAAAGTTGGTACTTCTTTTTGGAATTACGCCAAATTTAACCTATGGAATTTCTTTTTTTGGCAATAAGGCCCTGAGGTTTAAAACAGGAAGTTTGGTTTCGATGCGGTATATCCCCCTATGACAATCACGAAATCTTTCGCTAGGGGACATTCTCGCCCCTCTATGGGTCCTTATCTTATGCTCATAGGTGAGAAAGTTTTGGGTGAATTCGTGGGGTCTAATCAAAGCTTGAAGGAAAAGAGATCTTTCACGATGGCTTATCTAAAACAATCTTGTTTTGTGTAAAACCATGCAACTATACTGGCTATGGCCATAAAATGAGTTAATACGCGAGATGGTTGTGAGGAACTCATGCTCGATCTATATAGGCTTCCTGAGGTCATCAAAATTATTTATGCGGGGAAGGAGTGGCTCAAGTATTAAATCGAGTCTACATTGAGCTTATAAACGCTAGGGGTGAACAACCGGATGGGTTCGGTTTGAGAATTGAATAGGACCGGTTTTATCCGATTTGTTCTAGGTTGGTTCTCATGGTGACCCGAGAGGTTTCTGGGTGAAAAATCGAGAAACCAATCTTGAGCGGTTCGATATCCTTGGTAATTGGTTTCAATTATTAGGTAGAATTGGTCTATCACTTTTTTTTAAGCTTGTTTAAAAGAATATAGATATATCAGAGATGAGCTTTAAGGATGGCTTAGGAAATCCATCAATGCTTCAACGACTATGCCACAAATTAGGGAAAATTGTTCAAAAAATTCTAAACCTATTGTACTTTTGTTAATACAATTCTAAACCTATTGTACTTTTGTTAATACAATTTTAAACCTTTTAACTTTGCCTATTGAATCATCAATCTTTCCACGTTTTGCCAATCAAGTCAATTCATCTAATTTTGGTTGGAAAACGCCAACATACACGCCGACTGTCTTACATGACACGACCGACGTGATGCCGATGTGGACAATTTTTAAGAATATTTTGATATTTTAATTAATTTGTTTTATAATCTTCTTTTCTTTTGTTTTTCTTTTTCCTCCTTTCTTCCTTTGCTAGTTGCCAACTTGGACGATGGTTAGCCAAAGGAAACAGCTCGTTAGGATTGCCCTTGTCAGGCTTCAGGCGAGGGCACCCTCGCCAGGATTTAGCAAGGAGCGACCTCACTAAAGGCTAGGGAGGGCTGGTCTCGCCAGTTTCAAGCGAGGGTCACCCTCACCGAAGACTGACGAGGGAGGTTGAAGCTGGCGAGGCCGACGACCTCGTTGGCCTTCGACGAGGTTGACCCTTGCCAAATCCCGGCGAGGGTTACCTCGCCTGAGGCCGGCAAGGGCGACCCTTACCGACAGTTGCCTCCGGTCGGTAGTTGGCCATTTGTCCGAAGCTCGGCCGACGATCAGTAGAGAGAGAAGGGACGAAAAATAAAAAGAAAATGAAAAGGAAAATTTGAGTTGAGTTGGACCCCAGAGCTCATTGATTAGACTTCAAATGCAAACTCCACGGTATTATCTGATGTGGACAAAACAATAGAAACAAAAAAAAAGGGTGGAAAAAAAAAAACCATCGCCAGTACACAGTACTCGCAACTCGGTGACGTCAGCAACCTCCCACTCTCTCTCTTATATAAAATTCACCAGAAATCCCACTCTTTCCCACTCGCCCTCTCTCCGTTGACAATCTCTCCCTCCCTCCCCCTCTCCATCTCTCCGGCAACGCGTCGTACGATATTATGCAAGGACTCTGCTCCGACGACGCCGTCCGCCTCGACCTCGCCGCCCCCGCCGCCGCCGCATCCTCCCCCTCCGCCTCCGCCTCCGCCGCCGCCTCGTCCCTCTCCATCGACGCGGCCGAGTCGGCGGAGACCCGGATCCAGCGCCTCATCTCGGAGCACCCCGTCATCATCTTCAGCCGCTCCGCCTGCTGCATGTGCCACGTCATGAGGAAGCTCCTCGCGTCCATCGGCGTCAACCCCACCGTCATCGAGCTCGACGACGACGAGATCGCCGCCATCCCACCGCCCGACGCGCCCGGGGCCGCGCCACCGCTCCCCGCCGTCTTCATCGGCGGGTCCTGCGTCGGCGGCCTCGAGTCCCTCGTCGCCCTCCACCTCAGCGGCCACCTCGTGCCCAAGCTCGCCGAGGTCGGCGTGCTCTAGCCTCGTGGCTTTGCAAAACGTGGGGGTCGAGTTCCGACCCGGTACGAGATTTCATCTAACGCATCGAAGTCGATATTCATATGTTGGGATGCAAGAAAAAGAATGATATGGTTTTGGATTATTAGGTCAAAAGCAGGATATTTGTATTGGTTGTAGCTTGCCGTAGCTTTGATTCGATGGTCAAAACTGTAAGTTGCAGTAGAAGTAGCAGCAGCAGCAGAAGCAGCAGCAGAAGAAGGAGAAGAAGAAGAAGAAGAAGAATCTGAGCACACGTGTACGGTGCACGTGTATGAGATATTATCTTTATCACCAATGATATGATTATTTACTGTCTTGTGATGAATTTGGTGTATTTAGAATTTTGATTGGAACGATAATCAAATCGTTCCCAATTCCTAAGCATGTGATTTGAACTTGAATTGTGGTGCTGTTGCAAGTGGATTGTGATTGATAGTTGATGAAAGATCCATAGTATTTCTTCCAAGTCCGAAATACCAGTTAGTATATCATATTCTTATTGATTATCGTGCTCATCAATCGAATTCAGATGTTTTTTTTTCTGGCCGACGCTTCATGTGCTTATATTAGTTTGTAAATCGGTCAACATTCCTAGTATTGCCGAAAGTGGCAAAGATCATTTTTTTTCTTCTTTCTTCATGAAAAATAAGAGCGTACACCGCCTGTATAAAGAAAAATTTTACATGGGCGATCTTATTCACCATCGATTTGAGAATTTTAATCCCAGTCCCTCACCAATCATCAAGTGAATGATAGACGTTGCTTGTGGAAAGCTTTTTTATGTTGCCGGTGTATGCTGTAATTTCTTTTTAATCGTGACCTACGTTCAATCATTGCCGGTGTATGCTGTAATTTCTTTTTAATCGTGACCTAAGTTCAATCTCGTATATATCTCGTAGACAATACTGACTATAGTTTAATTTTGTCGAAAGATCTTTATTATTTGTGAACATACATGGCAACTAAAGTTCTGCCTCCTTTGCTTCTAACATGTATTGTACAAGATTCTGTGGGTCGTGTGGTTAACGTAAGGTGATCTTGGAGGCGTCGAGGAATGGTTTGGAATAATACTACGTGACCACGACAAAGTAGAGTGATACCCATCAACACATTAAGACAAAGTTCCTCCAATAATTGCAAAAATCTCCAAACCCTAAAAGGGTCACTTTGCTTTCTCTTAAAGAGATTCATTTTAGGGTTTATATATAAGAATACAAAGTGTTATACGAGATTTTGACAATTGTTGCGAAGCTCATTATCGTTATTGTAGACACATAACTCTTAATTTTATAGCAAGTCGAGAGAATTTAAACGTAGTCAGGGGCGCTTACTCATGACTTGCTCTAAGTGTGTTCGTATGCGGCACTTGTCGTGAAATCGGTGATATTTGAATGGTGAAAAAGAATACGGTGACGTCGACAGTGGATCTGATATAAAAACCAGAGGAAAGCGCAATATGTCTCTCAAGATTAAGAATGGTATCTTTTCTCTTTCAAAGATGAGGTCTAAGATTCTTCTAGTGCAAAAGGGTGGAACCGATGATTAGGGTTTCAAGATTCTTGACCTAAATAAACTAATAAATATGAATAAAGAGATTGTGTTTTAAGTTGGCAATCAAGTAACCACAGCTTGGTCTTTTTTTATTTATTTTACTTTTCTGCAGATTTTTCTTTTGGCTTTCTTCTAGCCATCAAAAGTTGCTTGGTATGTCACACTTATAAGGTATATATGAATGCCCCACTGAGCTCAAAATCTGCCATACTTTGACCATTAAATCCTCGAATCTATTCCCCAGAAAGGGTTTGCATCAGACCTAGAATGACAGATATTTTGCTGTTTTTTTTTTTGGTAAGGGATATTTTGCTGTTTTATTCATGCAAGAAAGAAGATTTTGTGCTTCCCGTGATGTTGCTACATTCCGACGATCACGTGACTTTCGACGTGAACTTAAGCGCAAAAAAAAAAATAAATAAAGGAAAGAAAACCATCCGATATGAGTGAATAACGTAAATTAATTCCTCGTTTGCTCATGGGTGCTCTCTGTGTGATCGGTCATTATTTAAGAAAAACGTGTTATGTGCAACTTAAATCTTATTATGGAAAGTAAGTTTAATAAAGATTTAAGGATGCTGAAAACTACTCACGAGAACATGACAAGCAAAAAACTACCTAAACCTAGGGCAAGTTTCACCAAGTTTTGTCACCAAACCACCAGACAATATTCTCCAGTGCGTCATGGGCCATTATTCTTTTCCAATTTTTTTTTTCCCTTTTATAGAATATAAAGTTGTGTGACAAAAATAAAATGCGCTTAAAATAAAACTTTTGGCAACATTGTAGTGTTCTATATTGATACTTTTAGCCTGTGGTGGTTCTGCCAATAGTTGAATTGTAATCTGTGATTTTATAATGTTTGACAGGTGATGAAGTAAATCGAATTCTTGTTTATTTATTTGCAAAAGCGAGGATAAACTTTCCTAATCAATT
Source organism: Syzygium grande (assembly GCA_024733475.1). Taxonomy (NCBI): domain Eukaryota; kingdom Viridiplantae; phylum Streptophyta; class Magnoliopsida; order Myrtales; family Myrtaceae; genus Syzygium; species Syzygium grande. The sequence goes on from JAMXDD010000008.1 coordinate 7,991,360, forward strand.
TTTTATGTTTTGCATCTACCATGACATAGTCATGAATTTATAACTATAACAGTGGCAAAGGATTCCCAAATTTCTAACAAAAAGAAAGGATCATAAATTTTAATTTGAGAAACAATTGGTCAATGCTTCAGCACTTGGGACTGTAATAGTGGTTCAAAGGATTTCGGAAATCAATTTTTTAATTACTTCAGTTATGCCGGATTCTAACTTTAGAAGCTTAACGAACGTTCGAATAAAGTCGTGATAACTTTTGGAAAGTAGAAGCGTATATTGTGCGGTAGATCAATTCTTCTTGTAAAACTATTCTGAGTCTATATGTACACACCTCAACATAGTTTTTATTTTTATTTTTATATATAATTGTATATTGATAATACCACAAATTCTTCTTTAAGGATCCTTTTCCCTTTTAAGGAAAAAAGAAGGAGGGATGCGAGTGGTGTTAAATTAGGTTCACGGCTTAACCTCACTCCACATCAGTTGGGCCCCAAACTCCCTTTGGTTTGGGAAAAGACACTATGACAGCAACCTCCGCAGAACACCAGCCAAAGAGGCAACCATTACGCACCCGGCAATTAAAAAGAATTCTTCGGTGCAGCCCTCTGACTCCAACTTGTTGCCGGCTCAGACGTGGGAGCCATGCATTGGCTGTGATGCAGCACCACCCCTCTTGGACACTAAGAGGTTAGAATCTTCACAACCTAAGCTTGCAAGAATCTAGTGATGATTCTCTCCACACAGAGAGAGAGAGAGAGAGAGAGAGAGAGGGAGAACAGTAGAGAGCACACAGACACACACACTCATCAACTATGTGAAGAAAGTATAAACAATTTGAATTGGTGTTGTTCTTGTCCTTTCTTATTCTTTTCAAAGGAAGGAAAAGATGATGTCCCAGCCCCACCCAAAGTTTGTTAATGGTGGGGCTTGGCCTTCCACTTAGCCTAAGAAACGGTTCCAAAAGCCTCTTTTAAGTACTTTAGCACTTGAGACGGTTGTATTTTTACCCCCCCTCCACTTTTCAAGGGGAAGTGAGGTCATAGTTGCTTTAGCTTCTTTTCTGGGGACCCAGTTTATTTATTGGTTTTGTTTCATTTCTTGTTTTCACTTTGTGCCCTCAATTTTTCGCTCTGATAATCGACAAAGGAATTTGGTTGAGGCCCATTTTGTCTGAGCTTTCAAATTCTAAATTTATCAGTTAACACCTCCCCTAGCTAGATTCTAGAACTTCTTTAAAAAGCTTGGCTTCAATCAGCCGAAATCACTGTGTTATATGTCAGCTTAGATCACTTTGTTTTAGAGAGAGAGAGAGAGAGAGAGAGAGAGAGAGAGAGAGAGAGAGAGAGATCAAATAAAAGGAAACAATATGTTCTTTTAACTTTTGATGGAACAGTATGTGTATGTAGTGTCTGCAATGGGCAGTGAAGTGTGATGATCTCAAGAACGGTCAGATGAGAAACAAGCAAAACATATACTTTTTCTTGTCCTCCTTTCAATTACCATTTGGGTGTGAAACTGCAGTGGAGGTGAGAGAGTGGCATTGATTTTTAGTTAATTGGTTTTTGGCTTTCTTCTTTTGCTGATTGGAGCAATCTGAGCGTTTTTCATGCTCCAGGCACTGAGTCTTGAGATCTTGACACCAACTGTTCCATTGTTGGACACATATAAGCGAGCTTTATTGTCGACAGCCAAGCTCGGATAAACCCTGGCAGTGATACAAGTCTTCCCTTCGCCACCGAAGCTCTCGATGATCGAGTGATCAATCTGCGCGTCGATGATTCAAGAAATGAGTACTTGCACTAGGAGAGTGTCACAGAAAGAAAGATGAATTGAAACGCCAAAGAATATCACGTTGATTTAATCCTACTTTTGTCATTGTCCAAGGCATATAAGATTTCATTAACATAGGACCATCAACTGTGATCGAGGATGATTCTTTTTCAACCTATTAAGCGCGTAAAAGCAGCAAGATTGAGGAAAATTAAATGAAAAGAAACTATAAGTACCAAGCTTCTGAGAGATATTTTCTCCTGACGAGGGTCTATGTCAACAAAACCTCCATAAGTGGTCTTATCAAGGCCTTCCATTAATGACGACCTACTTGCAATGCCAACCTCAAGATTAGATCAGAGAATATATGCAAAAATGCGCAGAGAATCGAACCTCATCGATAAACCTACCTGCTCTGGTCGCTGCACATCAGCACAATGAATTTTCCATGCTGCTTCAGAACATGAAAATAGATTGCCGTTTTGCCGTTTGTTCTTTCAGGTCCTCAGAAGCTAGAGCCAGCAAACCAAATGGGCCGAGTTTGCCCCTAACGGATGCTGTTTTGCTAGAACAGATTAGTTGCGAATCTACTGAATTGTAGTCTATGGTCTCAGCCTTGGCTAAATCCGTGATCCTGAATGAAACTTCGATATCCGCCTTTAATATGACAAGATGAGCAGTAAGTTTAAAACTTCTGATTACTACTAGCTAATGTAAATAATTATACATTATGTCAAGGTATTGAACTAATTACCTGCGCAGCTGTAATGCCCGATACTTCAACTACCGATCCACCCTTGAGATCCTTACCCAGAGTAGTCACCTCCTTAGCACGGAGTTTCTCCATTTCTTTAATAGGCCATTGCACCAATCGCTTTCCCAATTTACTAAGAAGAACGTTCCGGGGAATCAACTGGAAACAGAAAGACGGCAATTCGATAAGCTTCCATAAATGGAGAACTAGTTTCAACTATAATGGCGCTAGATAGAATGTAGCAGTGAACCTGGTCTGTAATACAAATATAGATTAGAATTCGTCAGTCTGTCCACAAAATCAATCAATCTACAACAAGATTACTTAACTGAACTACTTATGACAATTACAATAAATGTACTTTCCTACTGGCTTAAGGTGAAGCGGAAAAACTGCTTTTATCCAACCAACTAATCACTGATTATGCCTACAAGGAACATGGCTTAAATAGATCCTTAGGTCAAGTTCATTTTTGAACTACTGAAAGTCAGAAGTACCTGAAGTCCTGACCATCCCTTCTTAATGTCCAGTGACTTGCTATCAGACTCATTTATCCAGCCCCACAGAATAGGCCTCTTTTTTGCACTGTCATAGAACGTCTTCGAAGCATAGAATTTCCCAGTCATACCGCAAGCCCGAACTTGAAACGGTGAAGTCATTCTCAACAGAGAATTTGTCTGTTTTCGTTTCGTAGTTCCCAAGTATGTAATAGTCGTGATTGTTGAAACTTGCCTGAAGCACATGTTTTGGTCAACTCCCCTTGCTCCGAGGTTTCCAGCGCACTCCTGCTTTTAGTGCTAACAGGATAAAAATCCGGGCATTCCCACATATCAGTCTCGGCCATTGAATTAAACAGGCTCCCAATCATACTCCAGCTAATGAAGTCTTCGATTTTGTAAAGAATCGCGGTCCCTCGACCTTTAATCTGGCTTCCAACTAGAAGGCGCCACACCTTGTCCTCGCCTTGCCAGGCAGTTGTTGGGTCTCTGAAGAAATTAGGATCAGTTCCATTTAGGGGAGTGATTAATGGGTTATAAGGCGATTTGACCCACTCGTGGAGCCATGGATCAGATGTGTTTTTGGGCATTGCCAAGTTTTGGACCTGACCATTCTTCAGGTCGCTCCCTGTGTAAAAAATGGAAGGTTTGTCCCCGAGAAGAAGGGTCGCCGAACCAGACCAGCATCCATTAACATCAAAAGGCCCTGTCGGATAAATAGCATCCTCCAGGTTCACCCAGTTTAACAGATCGTAAGATACTGAATGAGCCCACACTATTTTACCCGACACAGCACCATATGGATTATACTGATAGAACAGATGGTAGACTCCACCGTAATACATTGGTCCTGTGATACAAAAGAAACTTCATGAAACCAACACAGCAGTTAACTTCTATCCTTACACATTCAATGTCAATATTTGATGTTGAAAGACATGATTTTGGCGTAAAAGCTGACTTTAAAAAAAATTTGCTTTACAAAATACTGATTTATTTGTAAAAGCCTTTGTCATCTTTCTTAACATATTCAATGCCGCTTTTAACATGAATGAGATGCTGAAAGATTCGACAAACTCACCATTTGGATCTGCATTATCGTGTCATTGTTCAGCGAAATATGGAGTTGTGCCGGATGACACAAAGCCAGGAACAGAGTCATATCAAGAATCAACAATGATTAGACTAATGTAAACTCATTGGCATCAAAACAGAACAGAAGTACCAAGAGAAGGGTATCAACTGAGTCACCGTTCATCCAGTTTCTCGGAGGTTGGAAGTGGTATCCGGTTCTGTAAGGCTGATCTGTAGCATTGGATTGACGATTTTTTTGAACAGGATCAAAGTCTCCAACTTCAGCTGCATATCCAACTCCTGCACAGAACAATCCTACAACATATATCAGTAACAATTTCATTTTGGGAACAACTGCAAATAATCTCCAGGTTAGAAAGTTTCTCTCAGTCTACATTCAAGCCTTTTCTGTTTACATCAGAGGGTGTTCGGAGAAATAGATCTGACAACAACTTGCACAAACAAATAGCACATTTCTTGTACCAGTTATGCAACTTGTATTTCTTAATTCTTAGAATATTATCAGGACAATTTTCTAATACTTAGGGAAGTGTGAAAATTCAATGCCAACTTGGGAATAATGCACATGGAGATGGGTTGTATTTTCTGGAGAAAGACCAAAGACTATCAATCAAGCAAGCAATTAAAAAACAGTTTATGAATAGATTACTGAAGCCAGACTCTACCTGACAAAGTCCAAGTTCAAGGGATGCTTTTCAGTGAGCAAAGTTTAAGTTTATCTTGTTTGTCATTTTGCGTAGTATGTTTTAAGCTCTTAGATTATGCATCATAATGAGCCTCGTGATTGATTAGACAAATTAAAATTATGTGTTGAGAATGGAGACTTATAAGATCATTGTGACCCATTTAGCAGCTCGAGGGCCAACAGTGATTCAGATAAATTGTTATACTGCTTCTCCTGGAGCTCATGTGGGCTGTCAGCCATTCAACTAGTAAGGTTTTTTTTCCCAGGAAAAATATAAAAAGAGGCAGAGAAGGACCATTTTGCAGAAGCATACCATTCATATTCAATCAGGATTACAAAAACTCTGAATGGTACAACTTTTTATTGATTTAGATTTCTACGCAGTCAGGAAATAATGCAGCGATTCTGCGGATACGTGTCATGGCGCTCTATTACGTGTGGAGGGAAAACATGGATGAAACACTAGAATCAGTCTTGCTTTGAGCATTTCAAATTGCAGAAGCAGATTCCTCACAATGTAGCGGCAACCCTCCACAGGATTGACCCTCCTCGGATCCGCAAAATGAGAGGTTCTCGCACTGAAGTGCCAATGATTCTCCATAGCTCAAAGTTTCTCCATGACCAATACGGGCTTTCCTCATACTCCACGCATCCAGTCTCTCGACTCGTACACTAAGAGTTCCATAATTGAAAGTATACAAGCGAGCTGCTTCGTCAATGGCCAGCACTGGATACACCCTACTAGTGATGCATACTTTTCCTTCCCCACCAAAGCTCTCAATAATAGAGTGATCTATCTGCAATAAAGTTCAGAAGCAATCATCAGATCATAAGGCAATGCCCAGGGGTCATAAAATCACAGAAAAACGTACCAAGGTTCTTAAGGAAATCTTCTCAACTTGGGGATCTATGTCGAGGAAAGCTCCATATGTGGTCTTATCGATCTCGTTCCTCAACGAAGACCTGTTATAGCCAATCTTTTACAATGAAATCACAGTACAAGGAAATTTCTCAAAGGAAAAAGGCAAGAATTCGCAAAAAGCTATCCTGCATTTTACCTGCTTTGATCACTACACATCAGGACAATGTATTTGTTATGGCCTCTGAATACTCTAAAGAATATCGCCGTTTGTTCTCTCAAATCCTCCGTCGCCAAAGCTAACAAACCAAACGGTCCATACTTGCCCCTAACCGATGCATTCTTTTCACTACACAGGATTTGGGGGTCGAGCCAATTTGGATCCATGAGCTCAGCATCTTCCAATTTGGGCAATTCAAAGGCAACTTCAACATTCACCTTTTGATTTACATTGGAAAACAGAGAGAAGTAAATCTAGAGCAAGGGCGTCATATAAATGAATAAACAAGTTGAGATGACTATGAGATGCAACAGGTCCATTCGTGCACCTGTGAAGCAGTGATATCTGAAACTTCATAAGTTGAACCATTGTCAAGTTCCAGAGACTTAACACCAACATTTTTGTCACGCAAAGTTTTAATTTCCTCAACAGGCTGCTGTATCAGTTGCTTTCCACTTCTGTCTAGCCAAATTTCTCTTGGGAAATGCCTGCAAAACAAATTAAATTTGGTTCGTAAGCCAACTTTTCTACACACGGGCCTTCCAAATAAAATTTCAAACACGTCTAGTTGTGTTCCACACATGAATATGGATATATTCATTCGTAATTGCATTCAACCAGATTAAATCACAAGTTCCATTATGCAACTCAACTCACCTGAAGTCCAGACCAACCTTTTGCTATGTCATCCTCTGTACTATCCGACTCGTTAACCCATCCAAACAGTATTCTTCGGTTCTTCGCACTGTCAAAGAATGATTTCGAAGCATAATACTTCCCATAGTCCAATCTTAAGTCCAGACTAGCTCCCTTAGGGTCATCATCTGGTAAAAACCTTTCCAGCTCAAGATCATAAGTGCCTAGCACATAATAGTCATGACTATTGAAGCTTGCCTTCATCACATGCCTAGTGCTTGGGTTCAGGGTTGATGTGTCCACGCCATTCATGCTATCCATGGATACCGGAAAAAAGTCCAGGCACTCCCACATGCCAGTTTTGCTCGATGTGAAAAGAGGATGCTCTGATTTTGACCAGTTGAAGAAGTCATCACTTTGATAAAGAATTGCCATTCCTTTATCATCCTTCCAGCTTCCAACTATGATCCTCCATTTACCATCTGGACCCTGCCAGGCAGTCGTTGGGTCTCGGAAATTGTCCGGTTCAATTCCTTCGGGAGGAACAATAATCGGATTCTGAGAGAACTTGACCCATTCTTGTAGGAAGGGATCAGACTCGTTCTTTGGAATCGCCAAGTTTTGCACTTGACGATAATTTGCGTCTATTCCGGTATACAAAATAACCGGTCTATTCCCTGGAAGAATCGTAGCAGAACCTGACCAGCAACTGGTGATGTCGAACGGTTCGCTTGGCTCAAGGGCGTGATTAAGGTGAACCCAGTTAACTAGATCATATGAAACCGAATGCGCCCATACCATACCGTCGCTAAAGAGGGTGCTGTGAGGATTGTACTGGTAGAACAAGTGGTAAAACCCTTTGTAATACATAAGACCTGATTGGATCAATCGATGTCAGGATGTGATTTGAACATTCAAGAATTCCTCAAACTCTATTTTGCCGCAAATTCTTTTTATTCTTGTGTAATATGTTTCTGGTGGGCGGTGAACATGTTGTTTGAACATATTGCTAAGCTCCAATGATCAGTAGTCACTAACAGAAGGAACAAAACAATGGATATAGCTCAAAATCTGCAAGACTTACCATTAGGATCTGCAGGAAAAAAAAACACCCGTTTGCGCTCTCCACGATCAGATGAAGAACATGTCTCGTAACAGCATCAGCACAAAAAAGAAAAAGAGAGACAGAAAAGGTTTGATTAAACGCCAAAGAAGGAATGAACAGATTAGAGGCGATATTGATGGACTTCATACCGTTCAACCAATTCCGCGGAGATTGGAAGTGATAGGAGGTTCTGTAAGGTTGCTCTCTTGAAGTTGTGATGGATCTGCTCCGTGCTGCTTCGAGTTCAGCTCCGATTCCATTGCCCGACAGAGCACAGCATAAGCATACAATGGCCAGAACAAGTGTGGCCATTGTTCTCAGCAGGACAGGAGCTGAGTCCTCCCATGAATCATTTTATGCAAAAAGAAGTCGGCCATTTAGTCTTTTCTTTTTATTTCTTGCTCGTTAGTTTAATGATACGTCTAAGAATTTGTCTTCTCTTAGGTTGGGAGACGAGAGATGGTCAACCGTGCGATCAAAAGAATCATTTAAATCTTGGACGTTCCTTAATAAATATCAATCCTCGTCCTTGCAAGGTCAGCATTATGGAACTATTGGCCCAAATCGTGTCATGGACTATTAAAGATCACGCTCAGCTTTGGTAGGGATTAATAATTCCATAAAAGTTGGGCAATCGACAAACTTTAAGCAGATATTACTTCATCTTTTCTATAAAATAAAAGTCAAATGCTGTGGGAGGGACGCCATGCCCTCGCGAGCATCCACGCCGAGGGGGCTAATCAGATTCAGAGGCGACCACAGTCCCCGGAGACATCGCTCTCAGCATGGTCGCGCCGGAAGGAGATGCTTGCAAAGCTCCGCCTTTACATGGATTGGGCAGGTCGCCGTAGGGCTCGTTTCCGGAGAAGACAAGGTGACTTCTGGAGCTAGCATGGATCTCGGCGGGCCACTTATCTCCCTGGGTGTATGGTTACGAAGCTCGGCATGAGCAATGAAGTAGGGGCTTGTTATCTTTCTAGTGCATAAAGTGGCTAACGCTCGCCTGAGTTTGAGCCACATGAAACACTCACGCTAGCTCTACCCAGTGATTTGCTTTTGTTTATTATTTTAACAAATTTCAAATTTCTTATGCAAATCCTTCGGTCTCGAGGGATTTTCAGCTCGATGTCGGTGGGAAACTGGATTACAGCTTGCAATCTATCTAGGTTAGCTAATTTTGTGCATCAACAATATATATTGATTCGATAGAACATTACGTCCAAATGATATCCTGCTATATCAAAACTTAAATCTACCGCAAACAAAAAAAAGGTTGGACGGGGTGTGACTATTATGTACACTAGCTAACTAGGATAATACAATATAATGGATGTCTATCATCTCGATATCATCTTTGAATATATGTGTAATGCTGGAATCATCAACGGTTGCTTATGAGGTTATTTATCTATAGAGACGTTCATAGAACGCTACATATAATTCTAAGAGTGGGACCTCAACTCATTTTCAAGTAATGCTGAAGAAAAGAATCTGTATTTTTCTTATTGTGATTGAGTAATTACAAGGTGTATGTTGACACCTATTTTTAATTTGCCCAAAATTAATTATGCAAAATTTAGGAATTAATTTTTTAATTCCTAAAACAAAAAATATTTCTATTTAAGTGCATTGCATATAGAAATTAGGCATATTTTGCATTAATAGGGTCTATTAGGGTTTTTTAAAAAATTGAATTTAAAATTTCAACAAAAAAATGAAAAATGAAAAAATGAATGAAAAAAATGATAATAAATAAATAAATAGATAAATAAAAAAGAAATGGTCGGACCGGATCGGGACCCCGAGCCGAACCGCCCGTTCTCTTTTATTCCTCCCCCGCTGCCCACCCTCCTCCGCGGGCCCAGCCCCCTTCCTTCTTTCTTTCCCCCAGGCCCTCGGCCCTGTTCCTTTTATTTTCTTTTCTCTCACCGTCGGGCCCGGCTCGGCCCGACTTTCTCCTTCTTCTTTCTCTCCTCCTGCCGCTCCTCCTTCCCCCGCCTGGTGGCCGACGGAAGGACGGCCCGGCTGAGCAGCCCCTCGTCATTTGTCTCACCCGGATCGGATCGCCGAAAACGCCGCCAAGACCGGGTATTAATTGCCACCTGGCCCCCCCAAAACCGCCATTTTCCTCTCTTCTCGCCTCTTCCCCGGCTCTCTGGGCCCCCCCATTTTGCTCTACACCGCCTTGCACTGCTCACAGGCCGGAAGTCGCCCCGTCTGGTAGGCTTGGGTGCCTCATCTTGCCGCCTTGAGGGGTCCAGTCGGCCAGGCTATAAATGGCACGAGAAAAGTGACCATTTTCAAAAAGCAGAGAGCATAGGGAGAAGTGAAAGCAGGAGGAGAGAAGCCACAGGCGTCTCGTAAGCCCAATGATCTCGTAGTCTCGAACAAGCCGGCCAAGCAACCCCTAGAAACACATGGGTCGTATTTTCGAGAAAGGAAATAGAGGCAGAGGGAGGGAGAGAAGCCGAGAAAAATAGAGAGAGAGAGGAAGAGACCTGGAGAAAGCAGTTTATATTATATTATATTTATTTTTTAAAAATATATATAATAATATTAAAAAATAATTAAATTAAAAAATTTAAAAAAAGTTTTTTTTTTTTTTCTCTTCTTACGTTTTTTTTTAAATTAAAAAAAATTTCAAAAAAAAAAAAAAAAAAATATATATAAAAAAAATTATAAAAATTATAAAAATTTATTTTTATTTTCTTATTTCTTTTTTTATCCCGATTTTTTTTTCCAAAAAAAAAAAAATTTTTTTTTATGCATGACTTATCGGGGTGTTCTAATCTTTTATAATTATGCATGTTGTTATTTTATTTAAATTAAACAAGTCTGAAATCGCACGGTAATTTGTTGCATGTTTTATTATTACCGTCGTGTTATTGTGCATGTTTTTAATACAATTGCCTGAGTTATTGTGTTTCTGAATGTCATCTGACTTAGTTAAGGTTAGAACCTTAGGCTGCATGAATTATTGTGTTCTTGACTGCTAATCGCTTCTGATTATGCACTCGCTTGATCACCTCACATGTTAGGAGAAAGGTCCTAAAATCAATCCAAACTGCCTGATAAATATTTTCAAAAAATGAACAGGGTAAAATGGTACCGAAAGGGCATTAGTTATCCAACTAGTGTAACCAAGTCCCCGAACTCGGTTAATTTCTGGTTCGTAGGAATAAGGTGATTCTCCCGTCATCTTATTTGGGTTTCTAATCGACCCACCCCAAATCGATTAGTGGCGACTCCTCGGTATAAACCACTTGCATGTTAAATATTTAAACCCTAAGTCGCGATATGGTATGGGCTTGGGAGAGCCCGAGTTAAGTCCCGAACCTAGACTTAGCATCGCATTACCAAGCGAGCCTCCCTTTTCGCGTGTCATTTGAAAAAGGGCTCGGGAGTTCGGTCGCGACAGACCGGGGCGACTCCGGGGAATCTTGCGTTTTTAAAGTGGACTTAAGCCAAATTTTTACCCCTGTTCAAAATAATTTTTGTTTGGCAGCAAGGATTTCGTGTATGAGCGACATTAAGGTGTTATTTGTTTTTGCAGGTTCGAATTGATTGTTTATAAATTGTTGTGCATGCTTTAATGATTTAGCACTACATCGTTGCACACACAACCACGCTGGCCGGACTGGGCTGTAATAGGGCATTTTAGGATGGTGCTAAGAAGGATACAACCTCGAACGTAAGTCCGCGATGTAGAGGTTGCCTTTCTTTTCCCGAAATTCATTTCTAAAAAATCGTAAAGAAATATCTTTAGCCGCTATTCGCGTGATATAAGATATTCCTTTCGATTGGCCGAGATTAGAAGGACTTGACATCAACGTGAGGCTGCGATGGTCGGGGCACCCTTTTAATTTCACTTTGCTAAAGCCCGGTCTAAAATAGAAATCGAACCTCACTCCTCATGTGTATGTTGTTGTGATTGTCATGGTTCAAAGAAAGGTATATACTCTATCCTTCTCATTTTATTATGCAGCCTATTAATTCAATTGATTTATTATTATTAGGCCACTCGTCGATTATATTCTATACACAATGGGAAGGGTTGATGCCCAATTTGTCCCCGCTCCTAAAAAGTTTTTTTACTGGCACGGTGGGACCAACGAGGCGAGGATACGTTTATTGCGGAGCTTGTCCGTAATAATAAACAGCTCGAAAAGACAATAGCTTTCCCATCGTTTATAACATGAGCATCCGGAAAGGGTACCCTTTTTGTTAAAAACCCCTTTTTGTATATTTCCTCAGTATTTATGTTTAGGGGTTTTGATTTTCTTCCTTAAAAGTGTTTTTGGGTTGTACTAATGTTAATATAACTCGGGCGCTTTTTAAGCTTTAAATAAATTTTCTTGCCCCTTTGTGACACCACCGCCGGCCTTGACCTAGTGGTATCCGGGAATGGGGAAAACGGTCCGAGGCGACCGGGGTTCGAACCCCGGGGACGCCGCCTGTAATGTGATATTAATAAAAACCCTTTTTGCTTATCTTTTCTTTGCAAATAAAGAAAATAGGCAATAATATTATGACTAGGTCATAAAATGATTCCTTATTAAGCATTATACTCATTTATATCAGCCTTTTTGACAGGTAGTTACAAAAAATGGCTGAAGAAAATGGCCGTCTCAATAAAATGGAGACCGAAATGAAGCAAGTCTTCGCCTTCCTTCGACAACTCTCAGAACAAGTGGAACACCTGTCAGTCCGCTTAGACCAACTCACCATGACTCCGTCCTGCTATCCAAGACCAGGGTGATTCAAATGGAGCCCTCTAGTGTCAACCAGAAGGGTAAAGATGTCATGGTTGACAATGTCCACGAGTCTCCTGATCCTAAGGAATTGAGCACCCTATGCCCAAAGTTCATGCAATGTGAACAATACAAACCCAATATCCCTCCATCACAAAAGCAAAACAGCGGAGACAGTTCACTCCCCTCCCAGGATCTCCGTCTCAGATGCTGGCAATACTCCGGAAGAAGGGACTGCTTTTCACTGAACCAAAGCGACCTAATCCTGAGAGCTTTTCAAATTATAATCCGTCTAAAAAGTGTGATTATCACATGGGCGAGGTGGGGCATTCAACTGATGGGTGCTATACTCTCAAGCACCGAATTCAAAACCTGCTGGACACTAAGACTTTCTCACTCCAGACGGGTGCAGGGAATGGGTGCAAACCCACTTGAGTAGAACTCTTTTCATCTTTTCTGCATGAATCCTTGAGAAAAGGGCTATCCTTGTACTTTGTTCTCGTCATTTCTGCCGGAAGAAATGTCTTTGTTCAACTCTCTCTATCCTGAGATTGTAAATATATGTATTGTGAATAAATAATGTTTTGAGGGCCTGAGGAAGTATCCCAAACCGGCCCGTTGATGATATCCAGCCATGTAAAGGAAAGTGTTCTGAGGCCCGGGCTTCCTCATGCTTCCTCGTTTCTAAGCTTTTGAAAATAAAACAAACGTTTTATCATTTTTCAAAAGGACCAAAAAAGAATTGTGATGGAAAAACATGCATGCTCACAGCTTTGTTTGTTTTTCTAACTCGCTCACTTCATGTTTGAGCATACTCCTTTTTGATTTGTTATTGCAAAAGGGACATTTGGAAAAGGCACAAACTGAAAAGTACATCAGACCCTGATGATGCTAGCGGACCAACTCATCTGATAGGGGCAGTCCAAGCAAAAATCAACCAACCTTCAAAATGAAATGTGGGGCAAGTCTCAGTGCGAGATATCAATTACAGAGAGTCAAAAGGAGTGCTGACCATTCTCTGACACCATGAGGAACGAAACATGATTTCGTACAAAAGTCGGGAACAGATCAAGAAAAGATTACCCCTTTTGAAAGGAAAAGGTATGTCTTATTCCTTAACAAATTTTGGAAATGACATTCCACCCCTTTTCTTCTTGCAGATAATGAAATGGGGAACATGCTAGACTCTGACATGCTAGCAAGCCGGGTAGAGCACCAATGTTGGGACCTCTCAAATGAAGCATGACGAAGAAGTGCTTAATTGGAAGAGTAGACTAGGGGGCATGCAATCCCCCAGTCCATCAAAAAGGGTGTATTTCGTTCCTAAAATTCATCCACTTTAGAATAGAAATAACACATTCTTTCCTTTTATGTAGGACAAATTTGAGTAAAAATTCTGTACAAGCAGCTGGAAAGGACTTCGCATATAACAAAATGGTGTCAAGGCCAATCCTGACAACCACGGAAGTGTCGATGGTAGTCACGTCCGCATCCGCCAAAGACCTTTAAAGAGGAGATTAGCTTTGCTGCGAAGATCCCCATGCAAGCAATTGCACATGCCCTATGCATGTCTGGAATCAGAGGATTTTCGAGAAATGCCTCAGCATGCCAAAACCGCGTTAGCACAGCATGCACCAACAATAGGACTTTCCAACTGGAGGCATCCCTAATTATAGAGGATCTCATTCGAGCTTCGAGACCAAGAGCATAGAGGAGCATACTGAGATAGAGAAGGCTGAACAAAGTAAAGAGGAGAAAAGGCTCTGCTAGCCTTGAAGGCAAAATGGAAGAAGGGTAATCTGTATCGTCTTCAATTTACCCTCAATCATCTCATTTCTAACATAAGCTCATGTTTTTGTCAGAATGGAATCACTGACATCCGAGAAAAACTCCAGGAGTTGTCAGTCAAATCTCCAATGAAGGGAATCACGAAGGGTAACGTTGTATCGTTTCCAATTCCTTCCCTTTTAAAAGCCTATTCATTAACACGATCTTTTTTATTGCCTTGCAGGTATGCCTCACTGTCACAGCATAGGTAAGTATCTCTCTCACTAAAAAGCTCTTCTCATAAGAGTAGAAAAAAACAAGAAGGAAGAAATGATTAAAGAAAATGCATACTATTTTCTTCCTCAAGTGCATTGCGTGGAAAGTAATTTTGCATGGTAATCTTACCTGTTTAATTCACCAATTCCCCGTGAAAATTTTGACAATTCGATGAATGGTGTTCAAAATTGCTTCGATATATGAACGAGATGTGTCAGGATGATGAGAGGCAACCCTTAGTCTATACAGATTCTCACATACCAAACCCTTGCAAGATGAGTGGAAATATTCCATTTCTACAAGGTAAAGGGATTGCTCGCATAAGGTACGGTAGCCAAAGTGACGAGAGGCAGTTCATTTCTCTGCCCTATACACTACCATTAATCCTTTGCTTGACCATTTTTGAGCCCACACACTCGGAGGTTCCTTTCAAATTACCCCTGTCAAGAACCACCCCACATTGGGGCAGCTTGAGGTAAACCAGCCTCATAGGATGGACTCAGACTCAGAGGAAACAAGAAAAACATCCCTCCCCTTTCAGTCACTGCCCTCGTGGCCTCGATCTCGTTGTTTTCATGGAACCTGTGACCCTCGACGAAGTCCTCCAAGACAAGTACATCATCGACGACCGGACAGTTGAGACTAAGAGGGCTTTGTCAGGAGAGAAGCAGCAAACTAATGCTTGCCCAGAATGCCAATGATATTATTAATAACAGTGATGTTTTCACTAAGCAAGACAAGAAGGATGAAGAGTTTGTAATATCTAAAATTTTCTATGATCATTTGTTGCAACATTTCACAAGGCGAAAAGGATGTATAGAAATTTTCTTGCTCTCACTTGCCTTCTTTGAGTGTTTTTATTGCGGATGAACTCTCGCGGTAATCTAAGTGCCCTAAGATGACGAAGAGCAGTTCTTTCTCTCTCCCATACACTCATATCCTTTGCTAGCCCAATTGAGCCATCAATTTCACTTCATATAAACCCAGTTGGTGATCATCCTCCACATTGGGGCAAGGCAAAAGTCACCACAGTTTGAGCATCACAGTCCCAAGTGCCAAATGAAGATGGAGACTCCAAGAGCCTAAAAACATGGTTCTGTTCAATCTTGTTTAGGCTAGTCCTAACAACGCCAAGAGAATAAAAAAATGCTGAAAAATTGGGGCATCAAAAAGCAGTGTGCCTGGTAAAAGCAAGGCCAATGCCCATAAAAAAAAAGAAGAAGAAAAAAAACAAAAAACAAAAACAAAAGAAAAAGAGAAGAAGAAAAACGAGGAAAAAGATGAGAAGAAAGGAGTCCTTATTTTTTGGATAATGTGCTCCCAAATACCTCAAAGTTGTTAAATGGTGGAGAATAGACAACCCCAAATGGTCTGGACTTGAGTTCTCCTTTGACACAAATTCATACTTTAGGAACTCTGTCTTGGCAAAGATTTGCTACATAACAGATAAAATGGTGTCCAGAAAAATGGTTAACACGAAGCTCTCAAGGAAGAGTTGTTAAAGATGCTGAAACACGAGATTACCCGGGGAGTCTTCCAAAAGGGTCCTGATGGTGGAGAAGAAGACTGGTGACAATGCCAAAAGGATCACCAATTCTCACCCTCACATACATTTTGAGCCTAACGATCATTTCGTTTCTCATCCCATAAACCAAACCCATGTTACATCCCTCATGAAGTTTCTTCTGACTGGAGCACTTGAATTAACGCTGGATTTCAAATGTTTATAAACAACGCCTCGAAGAGGTGCGGGCAAGACTATTTCTATCTCTTTTGCGGGGTTTTAACACCATAAACCCGGGAGATAATTGCAGAATATTTTCCTTCATGGCCTTGACTTGAACAGTCACCTTTGTTAAGCTATTGACCAAGCCTACATTACGACCACGAAGAAGACCTCTCGGTTAGGCGTTGTCGTATCGCTTGCGAGAAAACTCGAGACCCTTGTTGATGTGATGGTAGTCGATTGAGTGTTTTCGATGTTCCTGCATTAATGGACCAGGACAAACAGCCCTTTTCAATGAGAGCAAGTGGAAAGTCCTCTCCTGACCCGAAAGCCCCTCGTTTCGCCATCTCGAGCAAGTCCACCTTGCGGAAAAATTATCTTGATTGACCCTTGGGGGATTTCTGGTGATGCAAACATGGTAAAAATCATTATGCATGAACCCTTAAATGCACACTTTGGAACAGCCCAGCTTGTCTATCCTCGATGAATGCATGCATATTTGTGTTAATCATTTTGACAGCTCGTAGTTTTAATCCCGGTGAGGATGAGTAAAAAAATTCGGGCCTTTGGAAAAGCCCTCATTATCATCCCAAGAGAGATGCCCGAAAAAGGTTGGTTATTCAGCAAATGATACATCAAACCTCCGGAAACGTGCCCAGGTAAGTACATTCTGCCCTTACCCGATCCCAAAATCATCAAATTTCTTTTCAAACTACCCAGAAGGTAAACCGGGTGTTTCTTTGAAAATGAAATACATCTTGACTAGCTGGTCAAGATATTTCGTACAATATTCAAGAATAGCCTCAGTTGTCTATTCCTCCAATGAATGCGTATGTGTTTGCACAAAGAAAAACTTGTCGACGGAGACATGCCTTTAAGAGGCAGTAAACGTATCCGTGTAAGTACATTCTACCCATGCGGTTCCAAAAATCCATGTACCTACAATTGTTATGGTACCCTTTGAACATTGGACTGACCCCTCTGTTCATCCTTTTGAGCATGGAACTGACTCCCTCTGTTCACATCAAACCCCGGGCGAGGACCCCGAGGTGCTCATCGTTTGAGCTTTCCAAGACCTGCTGGCGAGGACCCACCAGGCAAACCAAATCCTCGGGCGAGGACCCCGAGGTGCTCATCGTTTGAGCTTTTCAAGACCTGATGGCGAGGACCCACTAGGCAAACCAGTCAAAATCCTTGGGCAAGGACCCCCAGGTACTTTGGCAAAACAATCCCCAGTCAAGGCGACCGAAGAAAGGTTCGGGTCCTAGACAAACAAAATCCAGTCAGTCAAGGCGACCGAAGAAAGGTTCGGGTCCTAGACAAAAACAATCTTGATCAAAGCGTATCAAGAAAGGTTGGGTCCTAGACAAACAAAATCCCTATCAAAGGCGATCGAAGAAAGGTTCGGGTCCTAGACAAACCATTTTTTCCCCGTCAAAGGCGACCAAAGAAAGGTTCGGGTCCTCGACACACAATATCAATTATCTGGAATTACTTTACCCTTGACAAGGTAAGTAGCCCTGGTATGTTTTATTTTGCTTTAGCATGCATCATCTTATTGCATCATAAAAATGAGACTCATGGTCTCGCAAAAAATAACATTCATCGAACATGCATGGGTCGATTTAGGTGTCATTTTATCTTTGAGCGTAACCTCTGCGAGCTCAAACTCTGCGAGCTCACCTTCAAAGAGGGGGCATTTGTTGACACCTATTTTTAATTTGCCCAAATTAATTATGCAAAATTTAGGAATTAATTTTTAATTCCTAAAACAAAAAATATTCCTATTTAAGTGCATTGCATATAGAAATTAGGCATATTTTGCATTAATAGGGTCTATTAGGGTTTTTTAAAAAAAATTGAATTTAAAATTTCAACAAAAAAAAAAAAAAAATGAAAAAATGAATGAAAAAAATGATAATAAATAAATAAATAAATAGATAAATAAAAAGAAATGGTCGGACGGATCGGGACCATAATATTTGCTCGACAACGTTAAAAGCATCGCACATGGAAAAACTAGAGAGAGATATTCTAATTATTTTTTGCAACTTAGAAAGGATATTTCCTCCAGTGTTTTTTTATTCGATAGAGCATCTCTTAGTTCATTTGCCTTATGAGGCCAAAGTTGCAGGTCCCGTCCAATTTCGATGGATGTATCCATTTGAGAGGCAATGTTTTTTTTTAAAATACAGTTCAAATTAGTTTATCATATAATATGTTCCGATAAGCTTCTTTATATTTCAACTAGATTCTTATATCATTTGAAGAAAAAAGTGAAGAATAAGGCATGTGTTGAAACTTTAATTTGTAATGCATATATTGTGGAAGAAGTGACAACATTTGCATCATACTATTTTGAGCTGCACGTTCAGTGTAAGAGGCGGAGAGCAGGCAGAAATGAAGAGGGCCCCATTGATCCCAATTGCATAGCATTCTTTATTTTCAATTATCTGGGTCAACCAAGCGGCGCATGTCAGTTTTGTTACTTATTAGGCGAAGAATTTCATGTAGCCCATACTTATGTTTTTCTGAACTGCCAAGAAGTCAAGCCATACTTCAAGTAAGTGTAAATTTGCATATATATATTTTGCGTGTCAAATATTTGCTAATAATGATATGGTTTTTAATATTAGGATTTTCCAAATTTCAATGTTTGGACTACAACCAAATGAGTTTGACCGTTTGTGCGATGAACAATTTGCAGCATGGTTCAAGACATATGTAAGTTGCCTATAGATCAAAACTAAGTTATTAAAATTATATGCATCATTTAGTAAAATATATATTATTGACTTTGTATGTGTAACCTTAGGTTCACAGTAATTATGATGAATTTGAAGGACAAGGTTTGCTATATTATCTGTCATGGGGTCCACAGTTAAGAGTTCGAAGTTGGCCAGCATATTTCATAAATGGATATAATTTTCATACTTAAGAATATGGAATGGGAAAATCCACAATGAATAGTGGTGTGTCTGTTTGGTCATCCAATGGTGACCGTTCGAAAGATGATTTTTATGGCTTGTTGGATGAAATCATAGAGATAGAGTACCCTGGACCATTAATAATGCGGGTTGTCTTATTTAAGTGCATGTGGTTCGACCCGTCAAAGGAATAAAGGTACATACGAAGTTCAATTTGGTTGAAATAAATTACAAGAAAAAGTATATGAAGTATGAACCATTTGTCTTGGCACAACAAGCAATTCAAGTATGTTATGCATCATATCCTAGTTTGAAACGTGACAAAACTGATTGGTGGGCTGTATGTAAAATCAAAGCACGAAGGAAAATCGAGGAACACTGGAAGAATAAAGCCTACCAACAAGAGGAAATGTGTAACATGGTTGAAATTGAGGAATATAACATGTCAACTTTACGAGATCCATGTAAAGCAATGATAGATGTGGATCCAACTGAAATTTGCGAATTAAATGTACAAGAATGTTTTGAATTTGATTTTCAGACAGATGACGAAGACGAAGATGAAGATTAAAATTTTTGTCACAAAACACTACAGGTGTGTATTATTAATGCTACAAGTGCTATTTTGGTTGTTATCATTATTGTTTTTGTTATTATTGTTATTGTGCTTTTTTATTATTGTTATTGTCGATTATTCTTTCTATTCTAATTGATCGTCCGAAATTTTGTCCCTAAATGCCGACAAGTCAAATTTTGTCCCTAAATGCCCTAACATTTCCGATATTCTAATTTCTATTGCAAAATTTGAGATGCCAAAATTTTGGACAGAAAAAAAGACGTAGCAAATTTAGGACCCAAATCAATGAGACACTAAATTTTTTACCGAAAAAAAGACGTCACAAATTTACAACGATCATTTAGTATGTGAAAAATTGCGAAGGACTCAAAACCTGTCCGTCGCAAATTTTCAACGGAATATACAGCTTCGTAGCAAATTTTGCTATGGAATTTTTACCGTTCGAAATTTTTGTTTATCCCAATCTTTTTAACACATTGTAGGTCTCGAACATTCTTCCGTAACATATGTCGGGTTTGCACGCTTCAAACTTTCATCATTCGTGAGGCCCATGTTTACATAGGAGGTGGTAGGTTAAAACCATGAATATAATTCCTATGGAAAAAGTACCAAAAAAGTCCTAAACCTTTTGCATCAGTGCCAATTTAGTCCTAAACCTTTTTTTGATTTTAATTCAATCCTAAACCTCTTGCATTGGTGTCAATTAAGTCCTAAATCTTTTTGTTGTGTCAATTAAGTCCTAAACCTTTTAAATTGGTGTCAATTCAGTCCTAAACCATTTGTTTTGTGCCAACGCCCGGTACCCGGCGTCCCGCCCGACATGGACAGCTTTAACAATATTTTAATATTTTTTTGAATTTTTATTTTTATTTTCCTTTTTCACTTTTTTTTTTGGTCTCTCCCTTCTTCCTACCGCCGACGAACCTCGACCTCATCGCCACGGCTGCAAGCCGACCTACTCCCTCGCCATCGCCCATGCCCGTGCTGGGACCACCACTGTCCGATCCGCCGATTTTTGTTGTCTTTGAACCATGTAAGCCAACTCCCTAAACCCTAGTTAGTATAATTAGGTAATTAGTCGGACTTGTTTAGGGATTATTTAAGATCACTTTTCGTTGGTTAAATTACGGGTTGATTTCAGGATTGCATGTGGTTTTGATCGATGGTCGACTGGTTAATTTGTTTATTATGTGGATGATTAAGCGTTAAATGACGATAGAATGATTGATTAAGTGTTTTCACATAAAATGCTTGAAAATTGAACAATTCTATAAAAAATCATGAAAAATTATGGAAAATTAAAAAAACGGTATATGTTGACAACAAATATGAAATTTGACCATAAAAGTTTTTTTTAAAATTTTAACAAACTAAAATTTCATAATATCACAAAATTGCAAAAAATTAATAGTGCCCACCCATTTTCAAAGTGAAATTTAGATTTTTAACGTTCCGGGAAAAAATATTAAAAAATTAAAATTTTCCATAACCTGATAAAATGGCTTAACATAAATGTGGTCACCCATGGTGAGGGAAATTTTTATTTTTTTGGGTGAAAAAAAATTACAAAAATATAAAATTTCAAAACTGCACAAAATTGTCTGAAAAACATGTGGCCATCAACTTGCAGTGAAATTTAAATTTCTTTAGATGGCCCAAAAAAAATTAGAATTTAAAAATTTTCAAAACTTCACGGAATGGCTTATAATACCTGTGGCCACCCACTTTTAATTATATTTAATTTTTTTAACGTGCCCTAAAAATTATTAAAATAAAGAAGGACTAAAATTTGGAAAACTTTACCTAATAGCTTAGACTACCTGTGGCCATCCAATTTTAGTATGGAAATTTTTTTTTTATTTCACGGAAAAAAAATTTTATGTTAAAAAAATAATAATTTAAAAATTCTTAAAATTTTAAAATTTCAAAACTTTACAAAATGTCCTAGAATATCGATGGCCACCAACTTTTAGTGAAATTTTTTTTTAGGTCCCAAAAAAAATTTAAAAATAATAATAATTTTTTCTTACAAAACTTTACAGAATGATTTAGAATATCCGTAGCCACCCACTTTCAGTAAAATTTAAAATTTTGTACGTGGTAAAAAAAATTTAATCAAAATGAATGCGATTCATATAGTGATGTTTGATACTTGTGGCCACCCATATCGTGCTCATACATTGATGTTTCATATCAAAATGAATGGGATTCATAGTATATTTGTTTGTAGGAAATTGCACGTCATAAACACTCGACATTGGCTCATTTCAAGAAAACATTTTCTTAGTCTTTTCATCAAAATGGTAAGCTTCGTCATGTACGTCATTATGTATCCGTAATACGTGTTAATAGTTCTTTACATATTCGCATAACATTCCTACTTGTTAGTATAAACGTGGAGGTCACATGCCTAGAAGACAAGCCTCTTCCTCGTCCTCGTCCCCGTCCCTTTCCTCTTCCCCTGTCCCGGCATCTAACCCTCAACCATAATATGGTCCGTCACAATATGGACACGTTGGCCCTTCCTCCAACACTAAACAACATGTTACGGGACTTGACCACATGCGAACTGAACGTTCTCCAGTTCAATCTCCTTTAGCTCCCTCTTCTGCCATTCCACCCCATTATTCGGCGGAACAATCGAATATTGACGGGAAACAGAGGTCAAGAAGATAACCGATTCTTCATATGCCCATTTGGAGATTAAAAGTACTTCATTTTATTTTAGTATATGTAATATTTAGGACTTTAGATATTGATGTCAACTGAATTGTCCATGTTGCACAATATCCGTATGAATGCAGATTCACGGATGCTCCGTCTGTTGTGAGGAAATTGAACAAAATCGTAAGAAACTTTTGGATGAGAGAGTGTATTACTTACAGAAGTGTTCCACAAGAAGTGAAAGAAATGTGGTGGAATGAGTTCAAGGTAAGTTTTACATATTTTATTTTCTCACCAATTAAGTTTGGTGTAGTATATTGATGGTCAAGAATGATGTAAAGGGACCAGAACAACTCTGTAGTTTTCGATACCTAAAGGACCAGATATTTTTCTCGACATGAACTTTACAAAATTTGTCTATATTTGTCTGGTGCATGATTATGGATATGTGATCATCATAATAATCTTCAATTTGTGTTTTATTCATTACAGCGAAGTTCATGTGGGAGAAAGCGGAAGACAATGAAGTGAGACAGATTTTTTCGATAAGAAAATAAGTGATTTTATGCGAAATGTCATGAATAGAGCGAAGAACAAGCAAGCGGCCGCCTTTTCTTTTACAGTTGACAATTGGGAGGCAATTAATGATTTTGGGCATCTGAACAGAGTCGGCAACTCAGTGAGCAGAATAAGAAAAATCGATATTCTAATTCTAGTGATGGGTCAGCCACATATGCTGGGGGCTCTATCAACATTGCGGAGCATAGCAAACGACTGATAAGTTTGTTAAATGAGTTATAAGTTAATTTAATTCAATTACTCATGTTTACATTTTGTAGGCACAAGAATTAGGGACGGAACCGACATTTACAGCTACATTTGAACGCACATTTCAAAAGAAAGATAAGACATGGACTGGCGATCGAGCAAAAGCTGTTAAGGTACGTAATGTTATACTTTGGCTTATATGTAAACTATAATGAAAACCGTAAATGTTTTCAATATTTATGGTAGATATATGTAGTGATTTTATTTTCATCTATATTATTAATGTAGGAAAAATATGATGAACTTTTAATGAGCAGTGCTAGTGGTAGTGATGATTGTCCTGAGTTCAGGCCATTAAGTGATAATATGACATTATGGATGGAGGCAATGGGTAGGGTGAAAAAAGGGAAAATATTTGGGATGGGATCGTTTTCAAGGATGTACATGTCGAATAGTTCTCGAAGTTCATCATCCACTATGCCTGGTCGAAGGAGTCACGACAAGACGAGCAATTGACCCAAGAAGTGAATCGTCTAAATAATTTACTTGTTAAGAAGGATGAACAAATAAATAACTTGGAACAACAAATGAGACTCGTCATGCAACACCTTAACCTCAATCGCTATGACGATCCTCCTGTACCTCCAGCCAATCCAATAGGTGATGGGCACAATGATGACCAACATATTGATGCTGAGAATGCTGATGATGATGATGATGATGATGATGATGATGATGATGATGATTTTCTCCGGACTTTCTAGTTAAAATTCTCAAAATCGGGGGTAAGCTTGCTTCATAATCTTGGTTTTTTATAATTTCACTCATATTCATATGTAAGAACATTTATGTTCGTCCTTAAACGTATTTTTGTTAACCTTCTTCTTATTTTACACATAGTTCCACATCCATGCATAAACGCTTTTTTTATATTCTGAACTGATTTATGTATCGACATTTCCTCAGGTCTCGACAAAAGTGACTACTTTTGGTGTCCTGCCATCATACCAAAGCCACGTCTTCTTGTGTATGGTTTTTTTACGTCTACTATGGTTATCCCGTCTCTTAGTTCATGTTTTGAATGTATTGTAAGATTGGATATCATATAACATCATGTCAGACTTTGCAACTTTCCTTCAGTTATTTGTTTCAATTATATGTCATTGTGGCTGGTTTGTCAGAATCTATGGTTTGTTCGTTTTTCTGTTTCAATTATATGTCATTGTCTCCTTTGTTTGATATGGATAAAAATTTATGGCCGAAATGATGTAAAAATAGCGACGAATATTTTAAACCGAATTTTGCTATTATTAAAGTTCGTCATTAATTTGGTAACGAATTTATGACGAAATTGCCATTTAATTTTCCGACGAAATTATGTATGAATTTTCCGATTTAAATTGGGCGACAATTTTCCCACCTAAAATCATGTATCAAATCAAGGCCAATTTTGCGACGACGATAGTTCGTCAGAAATTGGCGTACAAAAATCGTGACGAATTTTGCGACGGGATAGTGTTCATCGCAAAATTTCCGACGAAATTGTAATGGATATAGTTCGCAAAATTCGGACCAAATTCCAGATTAAATTACACGGATTTTGCAACGAAATTGTGACGGATTTTTATGGCCTAAATATTTGCGGTTTAATTTTGCGACGGATTGTATTCGTGGCTAATTTGCAAACTATTTATTTCGCCGCAAATTACGATTTAACTTTTAAATTTTGCAATGCAAAATTTTTATGGTTTCCTAGTAGTGACGGAATTTTTTTTACCGCAAATTCAATTTGCGAAGGATTTTTCCAATTTTTCCGTCGCAAATTTCGTCGCTAATTTGGTGTTTTTTTGTAGTGTCTTCTAA
>JAMXDD010000008.1:8016396-8037424 GCA_024733475.1 Syzygium grande
GAATGACAACGGTAAATTTATTTGCAGAAAATGCCGATGCACAACTTTCACAACTTTCCTTACCAAAAAAAAACTTTCACAACTTTCATAAGCTGTGCGTAGCCAATTCACGTGCTCCGCAGCCCATAATATGCACATCACCGAGAAAAGAAGTCCCCTGAGCTTTTGCTCCCGGGTACCCTTCTATGCTTAAGTCAGTAAACGTGCATGGCCCTCGGCGGGGTACCTTTCGATGCTTAAATCAGTAAACGTGCATGGCCTTCGGTGTTGGGTCTTGCAATGATCCTATAGTCCGTATGTGTGTCCCAAGACAAGATGGGCCTGCTTGCTTAAGCTAATCTACTTATTAAAAGCCCGCGTGCTATTTGACATGATAATATCAATGTAATAGTTCAAGGTTTCCACCAGATCTGATTTGGACTTCTGGATAATGCAAGTTCCAAGTATAGGTCGATCTACCCCCTAACCATGCTAGTGCAAAAATAATTAATTAAATAAAACAGAAGAAAAAGAAAGTATTACGTTGTTGCCATAATGGATAAAAAAATCATTTAATTTACTTATAATTGTGTTAATATAGATTCTATTAGAGCTTCAAAAAGTTTGGACCACAAGTTGAAGGTTATCGTTCATTTTAAAGGAAGAACTTCCCATTCTAAATAAGTTTATCTGAGGTTTCAAATCATCTAATTTACTTGTTATTGTATGTCTATACTATAATATAAGAAATTAGAGAGACGTCTAAAGGACAAGCAAGAAGGTTCCACAAGTATATAGCACTAACATACTCATTGATTTTCATATTTAAATTAGGGTTGTGTTTGATGGTCTGGATTTTTTTTATCATATAGGATAACGATGGGATTTATAATATTTTATATAGTGTTTGGTAGACATCAGATATCAAACCTATATAAACGTGCCCAAATCAAATCTCAATCTTTTCGCTCCTTCTTCCTCTATTCCAAGTCTGAAATACAATCTTCTCCCTTCTCGCAATTCTTCCCCAAAAAATTAACTCTGTTGCTTTATCACTTTCTCAGACTTTGTCCCTTTGCTTAACTTTAGCTCTATGCTAACCGGGGCAATGTGCGATTCTTAGCCAGGCGTTCACCATTAAGGCCACCGGCTGCGACATGAAGGCCATGACTGACGCAAGGACGTGGCCCAGCCTCAAGCAACCTCCAAGCGTTGGCCACAAAATCTAGTTTCAACGTACACAAGCTTGCGGTTGCGACCTCTAACTTTGGCCGCGACTAACACCGGCGCCAAGCCCCACCCTCAAGCGACCCCAGCTCTAGGATTCCTAAGGCCGGCAACCTTGTATCTGAGGTCGCCAGTCTCAAATCAAGGTTTAGAGCATTAGACCACGTTAATCCGACAGGTCCTGATAGAGAGAGATCGGGACAGATAGGGATGAGGCTAGGCAGCGCTCAATGTCGAATAACGGTGGAGCTCGTGGTCTTCAAGCTGTGGAGCTTGACAGTATTTTAAGACTGTCATGGATGGAATCATCTCAACTATGGGTTGTCACGCCTCGCGCTTCTCGGTGCGCCACATCCCCTCGCAGAGGTCAATTCGTCTTGCGACGTATCGCCGACCCAAACCCAACACATGAGATTTAAAGCACATGCGGAAGCAATTAAAACTACCCGTACATAGATAAGCGTATAACCAAAGGTAACCACGAAATCAACACTTGTACTAATACTGGAATCATTTACAATATCCAAGTACAACCCGAACACCAAAAAAATCAAAAGCGGTTCAAGGCCACTACTAACAAAAAGGGTGAGTGGCTCGGGTTGAGCACTACAACTAGCCGTGGGTTTCTCCCAAAAATGCATCAAGTACACTTGTCATCCTCAAGGCCGGGGATCTGAAAAATCGGTTTTCAACAACCGTGAGAATAAATCTCAATGAGTAATTCCCTAAACCTAAACTAGGCTAACGTACACCTCGACAAGTACTAAATAAACAGCACACAATCTAATCGGTATATGACTCGGGGCCCTCGACCCGAATCTAGAATTTACTCAACTCTGCAAGTTAGGCATTCATTAAATAATAATAATAATACCGGCACAGAATTTAGTCACAGCATATATACACGCGCATCTCTATGTCACAACACGTGTTATGCATATGCTCATGCTCGCACTCATGCCCATGCCTCATTAATGCATTATCGCACACTTGCATACCAGCACTCCGCCATTTCTCAATTTCTCCTCCGACCCGCGTTAAACCGCATCAGGCTCATGACACATTACCCGCGTAAAACGCATCAGGTTGGTCATCTTCCGATAAACCGGGCATCATCCCGCGTAACACGCCTCAGGACGGGTTCACTACCCCGCGTAACACGCATCAGGGTTTATTGTGATCACACATTCACAAACCTCAATTTTATCTGAACCCCGCGTAAAACGCATCAGGGCAATTTAGGTGATCACAATGCACATGTCACTCGGGCACACTTATAAATGCAAATGCCGTGCCAATGCTTGATATGTGCACCCATGGCCATAAAGTTCACACTTGGGCATCCACATGCGCGAATTACGATGCAACGTACTCAACTTGTACCGCGCATATTCAAATTCATAAATTAACATGCCCAAATCAGACAATCAATTTAAATCAGCCATAGCATCAAATTGACACACTATCCGGGCACAAATTCACATAACCGGGTCAACAAGCACTTTCGCACATTCGAGGCTCACTAGGCTAATCCATTTCTAGTCCCGCTAGACACGCGACATGGCATCATCAAATTACCCACAACCAAGGCTCAAATAGCGGTCAATTACAAGTGCAATCTTTCCCGGAAATTTCACGCGCTAAACCTCAAATTTATCGCGCCCTGCCCAAATCAAATCCAATCCAGTCAATCCATGATTTTTCGCTAAACCACAAATTCTAGGTCAATAATTGTCATCAAGAGGCTCAACTATACTCCTCAAATATTGTTCTAATTGACCACCACAAAATCAAAATATGGCGAGCACTATAATCCACATATTAAACCCGAACATTTTCGAACTTGGGCCGACTTAATCCAAATTGTCCAGTCCACTTATCGCGCCACTCGGGCCACTAATCCTCCATTAATTTATCAAACTAATCCACCAAATTAGCCACAATCAAACCCCTAATCACTTTCACAATTTAACCCCTAAATTAACCCTTAAATAACCCTAATTAATCCCTAAACTCGTCTAGAAATGTAAAATTAGCCTAATTAGGGTTTAGGGTCAACTCACTGGGTGTCCTACGCTTAAAACCACCCGGATGAACAAGATCGCCGATGAATGTTGTCGCCGAAAATGAACAAGACGGAATGAACAAAGATTCACGGAATGAACAAAGACGGAACGGCCAGGGGCGGTGCCTGGTCCAAGGTCCGAGCACGGCACGGGGCGGCCGGGCTCACCGACCGGGTGGCAA
This sequence comes from Syzygium grande, assembly GCA_024733475.1. Classification (NCBI taxonomy): domain Eukaryota; kingdom Viridiplantae; phylum Streptophyta; class Magnoliopsida; order Myrtales; family Myrtaceae; genus Syzygium; species Syzygium grande. The sequence goes on from JAMXDD010000008.1 coordinate 8,019,850, forward strand.
CCGGGCGGCGGCGCACACCGGGCGGGCGGGGGTCGGCCGGGCGGGCCGAGGCGAAATGGGAACGAGAGAGAGAGAGATAGTCGGGGGTGAGAGAGAGAGAGAGAGAGAAAGAGGAGGAGGAGGGGAGCGGTGGTCGATCGACGGGGCCCGCGACGGCGGAGGGTGGCTGGTCGGCCCCGGCGCCGACGGGTAGCGAGATAAGCTCCCCGCCACGCTGGGCGTGGGAGAAAGAGGGGCCGGTACAGCTGGCGGGCGCGATGGGGGAGGGAGCTCGCCGCGCCGGGCGGCGAGGGCGGTTAGACGTGGTGGGGCGACGGGCTACACGGTCCGCTCGGGTAGCGGCGATGAAGCGCACGGGTAGCGACGACGAAGCTCGCTGCTGCATCGAGGACAGCGCGAGGGAGAGAGGCTGGGTGGAGGCCGGGCGACGGGGCGAAAGTGTAATATCGCCTTTACGGCTACGGCTGGCCCCTGGCGACGTATGGGGCGAAGCGACGCACCGGCGAAGCTCGGGCGATGATCGGGCGAGCGGGACGGTCAAGGTGATGTACCGGCCCTCGGCGGGAGAAGAGGAAGGGAGTGGTCGGACGGGCGGGTCGGTCGGGCTGCCGCGCACGGCTGAGCCGGCGGACGCTGCGGCAAAGGCTCAAAGCGGGTTACCGGGCGAGCGGAGCAGAACAAAGGCACGAGAGAAGCCCCCGAAGAAGAAGAAGCAACGAAGAAGAAGAGGAGGAAGGGAGGAGAGAGAAGAGAGAAAAAGGGGGGGGTTGGTCTCGCATGCGAAACGGGAAGCGGGGGACGGACGCCGATGGGGAACGCTGGCCCTGGCAGAGGGGGAAAAGGGAAAAAGAGAGAGAGAGAGAGAGAGAGAGAGAGAGAGAGAGAAGAAAGGAAGAGAGAGGAAGGACGCGCGGAAGGGACAGGGACAGAGAGAGAGGAGAGAGAAAGAGAGAGAAAAGAGTTTAAATTTTGACTTTAAGCGCGAATCAATGGACACGGTCCAAACTAAAAATCGACTTATCGGTCCCGATTTAAATTCGAAAAAAGTCCTAATGATCCACAATAAATCCCGACAATATTCTAAGGCATACGGCCAAAATAAAATAACCCAAACCACACTACAAGAGAGGTCTACCAGTCCAAATTCGTACCCGGTTCAAAAATATACTTTTCCACTAATCCTGATAATTTCGACGTTGGCCACATTAATATCGACACCGTCCAATTTATTTCGTCCCGAAACTCCCGGAAATCGACTGCCAAGTTCAGGGTATAAATAACGGTCAAATTCGATCGAGTGCGATTCTAGCAAAATTTCTAATTTTAAAAATAAGAACCGAGAGTGATCAGTTCCCGGGCGAAATTCCATTATAAGCGCACTGACGAATTACACGTTTTATAATTCCCAAAAATGGGCCAAAATCTGGACTGTTACAATTCTTCCCCCCTTACAAAAATTTCGTCCTCGAAATTTACAATCCAACCCGACTACTCAAACAAATGGGTGTATTGGTGTCGCATCACTTCTTCGCTTTCCCATGTTGCACCTTCCGTCCTGTGATGTTCCCAAATGACTTTGACCAGCGAGATCGTCTTATTTCTCAACACTTGCTCCTTCACGTCCTCGATTCGCTGGCAGCTTTTCCACGTATGACACTCTGTCGTTCCGTCTATTACTTCATAATTCAGCCGCGTGGGTCGGATCCGGTTCGTACTTCCTCAACATCGACACGTGGAAGGCGTTATGGACTGTGACAAATTTGGGGGCAAGGCTAGGCGATAGGCTAACGTTCCAATCCTCTCCAAAATCTCAAAAGCGGGCCTATGTATCTTGGACTCAGCTTTCCTTTCTTGCCAAACCGAGACAGTCCTCTCATTGGCGAGATCTTGAAAACACATAGTCGCCAACTTGAAACTCTAATGGTCTCGCCTTGGTCCGCGTAACTTTTACGGCGACTACATGCTGTCCTCAATCTTTTCGGATAATTTTCACCATTTCTACCGACTATTGAACCAACTCGGACCCGTTATACTTCTTTCTCCTACCTCGTCCCAACACAATGGCGTTCTGCAGGCCCTACCATATAATGCTTCAAATGGCGCCATTCGATACTCTCTTTGAAAATTATTATAGGCAAATTCCACCAAATGCAATTTCGTTTCTTCCCACTTGCCCTGAAAATCCAGCACACACTCTCAAAGATATCTTCCAAAGTCTCGAATAGTCCTCTCGGACCGCCATTTGTCTGCGGATGATAGGCCGTGTTGAATTGCAACTTAGTTCCCATGGCTGATTGCGAGACTTTTCCAAAGTTCATAAATCGGGATCACGGCGCCGATGTGATGATCACGGCACTCCATGAAGGCGAACTATCCGGACGACATATAACCGCCAATCTTTCTAACTCAAAGTCATTTCGCACCGCCCAGAAGTGCACCAACTTGGTCAATCTATTCACTATCACCCAAATGGAGTCGTGTCCCTCTGGCTTCTTGGCAGGTCCGTTACAAAGTCCATGGTGATGTGCTCCCATTTTCATTCCGGGATTTCCAACGGTTGTAAACATCCCACTGGCTTACAAATGTTGTACCTTCACTTGTTGACACGTCAAACACTTAGCCACATGCTTGGCCACGTCCACTTTCATTCCGTTCCACCAATAATGCAGTCGGAGATTCTGGTACATTTTAGTGTTGCCCGGGTGAACACTGTAATTGCTCCTATGAGCTTCCGACAAAATCTCTTCTTTGAGCCCCAAGTCATCGGGCACGCACAATCGTCCTCGAAATCTGAGAATTCCATCCTCGGACACCTGAAAGTCCGGCTTCCTCTTAATGTCATCCATACTCAAAATCTTTGAATCTCAAGGTCCGTAGGCGCAGCGCCTTGATCTTGGCTTGCACCACCGACTCGATCCTCAATGTCGCCATCGAATTTGGAGTGTGTCCCCTCAAACTTAAATTTGAGTCCCGTGCTTTCTCTAATAAAGTCCACTCTTTAACCAGCAATTCTTGCGATGCTCGATTTTCTGCTCAAGGCATCCGCTACCGGTTGGCCTTTCGGGGTGATACAATATGTCACGGTCATAGTCCTTGACAATTCCATCCAACGCCTACGCCTCATATTCCGTTCCTTACCGAAAATAAGTATTTGAGACTACGATGGTCCGTGTAGATTTGGAACCTTTCTCCACATAAGTAATGCCTCCAAATTTTGAGTCGAAAATAATTCTTTGCCAATTCAAATCGTGGGTGGGTAGTTCATTTCATGAGGTCTTAGCGCGCGATCGTAAACAACCACTCTTCCATGTTGCATTACGCACGCATCCCAATCCTCTCGGTAACTTGTCGCTATAAATCTCATACCCGCCCGGTCTGAAGGAATCGTCAATCTTGGCGTTGTTGTCAATCTTTGCTTTAGTTTCACGAAAACTCTCTTCGCACACCGGTCCATTCAAACTTGGTTTCCTTCTTGTTAAACCTCGCTAAAGTGTGGCTATAGCTGAGAATCTTTCCACAAACTTCCGATAATAGCTTGCCGGTCCTAGAAAACTTGAACCTCGGTATTTGTCATCGGTCTCGCCAATCCATTCTTGCTTCAATCTTTCTTGGGTCACGGAGATTCCTTCTCCGGATACTATATGCCCAAGAAATGCTACTCGGTTCAACCAAAACTCGCACTTGCTAAACTTAGCATACGGTCGTGCTCCTTAACGTCTGTAGAACCTTTTCAAATGCACCTCGTGTTCCTCGGAACTCTTGAATATACTAAAATATCGTCAATGAAAACAATGACAAACTGGTCCAAGAATTCCTTGAATACCCGGTTCATTTAGTCCATAAAAGCAGCATGGGCATTAGTCGGTCAAAGCGGCATCTTTGTAAACTCATAGTGTCCATATCTAGTCCTAAATCTTTGTCTTTGGAATATCCTCCTTTTGGATCATAGCCCTGGTGATACCCATCCTCAAGTCAATCTTAGAGAACACCGATGCTCCTTGCAAATGGTCGAGCGGGTTGTCAATCCTTGGAGAGGATACTTATTCTTGACCGTCACTTGATTTAGGCTGCCGGTAGTCGATACACGACCTTAGCAATCCATCCTTCTTTTTCGACAAATAATACCGGCGCTCCCCATGGAGGCAGCTTTTCGGTCGGATAAAACCTTTGTCCGATGGTTCTGCATCTGGACCTTCAACTCCTTCAATTCCGACAATGACATCCATAAAGGCGGCACAAGATTGGCTCGGTCCGGGGGGCCAACTCGATAACAATTCCACTTCCCTTTCGGCGGCAATCCGGGCAATTCAGGAGGAAAGACATTGGGAAAATTGCACACCACTAGTATATCCTCAAGCCGCACTTCCTGGCGGCGGATCCACCCGCGCGGCTAAATAACCTTAGCGGCCCTCGTCCGACAATTTAGTTGCTTCCACCGTGAAACCCTAAGGATGGGGTTCCTCCGCCGACTCCCTATAAACTCAAATCTGGGGCGTCGGCCGGGCTAAAACTGGATCACCTTGGTACTACCGGTCCATTCGGCATTTGCTTAACTAACTTGATTTCATGCCCACAATCAAATCAAAATCATACATAGGTAACCTTTGCTAAGTCTATCTGCTTTCTCGCCACCAATTACTATCTCACAATTCGGGCATCCTAGCGATATGCATATCTTATCCTTCAATGGCGTGATCACGCGCAATTGCACTTCTAGCATAACGGTTTTAATCCAGTCAATTCAACAAATTGGCGGATATAAACGAATGTGATGCTCCGGATCGAATAATACATATGCTATATGGTGGCGCGGAGAAACCATACTGTGACCACCCCGGCGCATTTTCCACTTCCCTTGGCGCCATTGCATACACCATGTCCTTGTCCGTGATCTGCTTTTCATAATAGCTGGCGGGGCACTCGGGCCCCAGTTCCCAATTTGAAGTTGTTGTTGCATCGGGGTTCCATGAGGCGTTGTTGAGGGGCAATTCGATCGATGATCCAAACCCCGCATTTGAAACAAACCCCAAATCTATTACTGCTGAAAGTTCGGCTTCGATGTTCTTCTTGATCGGTGGGACAAATGCGCCCTATTTCCGCCATAGGTTTCTTCCAAAGGCGGTTGTCCCTAGCCGGGGCAAACCACGATCGAGGTGGCTACCCTATCCACTTGTTCCCGCTCAATGGCACGAGCTCTCTCATACAAATCTTCATAAGTTTTGATTTACGGTATTATTTGTCTGCGAATGTCCGCCTTGAGTCCATCCCGGAATCTTTCGCGCCTTATCCTCGGATGTTCCACCATCTTTGGCGCGAACCTTGACAACCTAGCAAACTCCGCCTCATCGATCCACGGTCATTGATCCTTGACGGAGCCTCATGGTCCAACTTCCTTTCTCTGGCGCTCTCAAAAAAAAAAGAACTTTCCTAGGAATTCTCGAGAAAATACAACCCAAGTTTGGGCGGTCCTTCAAGAAATACCCGTCCTTTGGTGGCCCTCCACCAATCATTGGCGTTGTTCTGCGGTGATATACCGCCAAAGTTACCTTTTCAGCCTCGGTGCACCCTAGTACCGAAAGGCCTTCTCTGGTTCCTCAATCCAGCGAAGTGCGACCTCGGGGATCACCTTGGCCGTTGAACTTGGCGGTTTTAACCGAGGAACTGTTCTACCGGCTTTGACATTGGCCTAATCACATTCCACAGGTGTCAGGATTGGATTCTCCACATTTCCCCGATTCCCACCATTTCCATTATTCCCGTTATTTCCGTTGTTCCCATTTGCCCCATTGGCAGCAGCAATGGCGGCTTCAACAGCAGCGGCGATAGTGGCATCCCTCTCCTGAGCCAATCTACCTCCCGGAATCCGGCTTCCTTGAGAGCTCTTAGGATTCCATCTACTCTCGGATCCTCAGCCACTCCCACTTGTGGTTCAGCCACGATCCGGCTCAAGACCCCGACCTCGACCTCTACCTCTTCTCGGCCTCGACCTCTACCTCGTCCTGGGTTACTCGTCTCCAACTTGCATGTCCATTCTCTGCTTAAATTCCCACATCGGGATTAGAGACCCTAACCCAAGCTAAACCGGTCTAAGGTCCTGGCAGGGAGCTTAACGCTACAGCAATCAATCACTCAGCATGCGATTGAGCATAAATAGCACAAGACTTGATCCACCGAATACATTTACTAACCTCGAGTCCCGACGCACCTGCACTTCACGGTCGAGATAACACAGACCAATCAATCAAGACCGCAGGGCGGTCGGAGGTACACTTAGCACACGAGGTCACCCTACTAGCTACCCAAGGTCATCGCTCCTTATTACTCTAGGCTTCGACCTAATTGGATCGAGCTGACCTTGCTCTGATACCAAATCAAACGGGGATGTCACGCCCCGCACTTCTCGGTGCGCCACATCCCTCATAGAGGTGCGCGACGTCCCAGGACGCGTCGCCAACCCAAACCCAACACAGAGATTTAAAGCACATGCGGAAGCAATTAAAACCACCCGTACATAGATAAACGTATAACCAAAGGTAACCACCGAAATCAACACTTGTACTAATACTGGAATCATTTACAATATCCAAGTACAACCCAAACACCAAAAATCAAAAGCGGTTCAAGGCCACTACTAACAAAAAGGGGTGAGTGGCTGGGGGGTTTAGGCACTACAACTAGCCGTGGGCTTCTCCCAAAAATGCATCAAGACACTGTCATCCTCAAGGCCGGGGATCCGAAAAATCGGTTTTCAACAACCGTGAGAATAAATCTCGTGAGTAATTCCCTAAACCTAAACTAGGCTAACATGCACCTCGACGACAAGTACTAAATAAACAGCACACAATACAAGCGGTATATGACTCGGGCCCTCGGGCCTAAATCTAGAATTTACTCAACTCTTGCAGGTTAGGCATTCATTAAATAATAATAATGGCGCACACATAATTTAGTCACAGCATATATACACGCGCATCTCTATGTCACAACACGTGTTATGCATATGTTCATGCTCGCACTCATGCCCATGCCTCATTAATGCATTATCGCACACTTGCATACCAGCACTCTGCCATTTCTCAATTTCTCCTCCGACCCGCGTTAAGCGCGCATTCGGGCTCATGACTACATTACCCGCGTAAAACGCATCGGGTTGGTCATCTTCCGGTAAACCGGGCATCGTCCGCGTAGCGAACGCCTCAGGACGGGTTCACTACCCCGCGTAACACGCATCAGGGTTTATTGTGATCACACATTCACAAACCTCAATTTTATCTGAACCCCGCGTAAAACGCATCAGGGCAATTTAGGTGATCACAATGCACATGTCACTCGGGAACACTTATAAATGTAAATGCCGTACCAATGCTTGATATGTGCACCCATGGCCATAAAGTTCACACTTGGGCATCCACATGCGCGAATTACGATGCAACATACTCAACTTGTACCGCGCATATTCAAATTCATAAATTAACATGCCCAAATCAGACAATCAATTTAAATCAGCCATAGCATCAAATTGACACACTATCCGGGCACAAATTCACATAACCGGGTCAACAAGCACTTTCGCACATTCCGAGGCTCACTAGGCTAATCCATTTCTAGTCCCGCTAGACACGCGACATGGCATCATCAAATTACCCACAACCAAGGCTCAAATAGCAGTCAATTTACAGTGCAATCTTTCCCGAGAAATTTCACGTTTAAACCTCAAATTTATCGCACCCTGCCCCAAATCAAATCCAATCAGGTCAATCGCTGACCCCATCACTAAACCACAAATTCTAGGTCAATAATTGTCATCAAGAGGCTCAACTATACTCCCCAAATATTGTTCTAATTGACCACAACAAAATCAAAATATGGCGCACACTAAAATCTACATATTAAACTCGAACATTTCAAACTTGGGCGATTTAATCCAAATTGTCCAGTCCACTTATCGCGCCACTCGGGCCACTAATCCTCCATTAATTTATCAAACTAATCCACCAAATTAGCCACAATCAAACCCCTAATCACTTTCACAATTTAACCCCTAAATTAACCCTTAAATAACCCTAATTAATCCCTAAACTCGTCTAGAAATGTAAAATTAGCCTAATTAGGGTTTAGGGTCAACTCACTGGGTGTCCTACGCTTAAAACGGCCCGGATGAACAGTACTCGCCGATGAACAGTGTCGCCGAAATGAAACAAAGTACCGGAAATGAATAAAGACGCCGAGAATGAACAAGACGGAACAGCTAGGGCGCCGCTCGTTCAAGGGTTCGAAAACGAGCACGGGCGCTGGCCTCAATAACCGAGGTGGCAACCGCCGGCGGTGGCACACCCGCGCGGGCGCGGTCGAGGTCTTCTTGGTGAATTAGAGAGAGAGAGAGAGATAGTCGGGTGAGAGAGAGAGAGAGAGAGAGAGAGAGAGAGAGGGAGGTTGAGGGAGTGGTGGCCGATCGACGGGCCGGGCGACGGCTGAGGGCGGCTGGTTACCGCGCGACGGTACGGAGATAAGCTCCCCGCCACGCACGCTGAGAGAGGAAGCGGGGGGGGCCGATATAGGCAAAGCGACGACGGGAGAGGAGCTCACGCATCGGCAAGTAGACTAGCTTAGACGGGCGGGGCGAAGGCGACGTTCTGGCCACGGCCCTGAGAATAGAAGTGGTCTGGGTTTTCTTTCTATACGCAATTCAAGATTTCGTTTGTGTTCATGTTGGCGAATTCTGATGTGAATTCGGCGGGTCGTCCCCTTCCTCACGGGTTCTCCCACCGCTCCAGTGACACCAACCACGCCCCTCCTCTCCGATCATCAAGCCCTGATCCCTTTCTTTGTCTTTCATCCCCTGAAATGGTGAATAGCCTGTTCTTTCGAATTCAAAAAAGAAAATAGGTGAATGTTTCTTTGAAGTAAGGAAGGCCCATGCCTAAAGTAAGAAAAAGTAGGTTAAGGTTACGGGCATACGCTGGTTAAGGAAAGTTTGTTATGAAATCGCTTAGCCATTAATTAATTAAATTAATTAAGTAGTAGTGAGGCGTCGGTACGGGAGCGTGTCAGCTGAAGATATAGGAGGAGAGAGAAGACAGAAAAGGGGGGTATGGTCTGCATACACCAAGTAATCCTGGGGTGGGACGGACGAGGCATGGGGAACGCACACCCCGGAGGGGAAAAGGGAAAAGGGAGAGAGAGAGAGAGAGAGAGAGAGAGAGAGAGAGAGAGAGAGAAGAAAGAAGAGAGAGGAAGGGAGAGGAGGGGACACAGCACCGACCGAGAGAGAGAGAGAGAGAAAGAGAGAGAAAAGAGTTTAAATTTTGACTTTAAGCCTTGAACCAATTGACACGGTCCAAACTAAAAATCGACTTATCGGTCCCGATTTAAATTCGGAAAAGGCCTAATGATCCACAATAAATCCCGACAATATTCTAAGGCATACGGCCAAAATAAAATAACCCAAACCACACTATGAAAGAGGTCTACCGGGTCCAAATTCTTACCGGTTCAAAAATATACTTTTCCACTAATCAATTAATTTAATTAATTAATGGCTAAGCGATTTCATAACCTGAGCTTTCCTTAACCAGCTGACCTTACTTCGTAACCTTAACCTACTTTTTTTCTTACTTTAGGCATAGGCCTTCGCCACTTCAAAGGGGAAACATGTTCACCTATTTTCTTTTTTGAATTCGAAAGAACGGGGCTATTCTGTTCAGGGGGGATGAAAGACAAAGAAAGGGATCAGGGGGCTTGATGATCGGAGAAAGGGAAGGGGCGTGGTTGGTGTGTCACTGGGGCGGTGGGAGAACCCGTAGGAAGGGGGGACGACCCGCCGAATTCACATCAGAAATCGCCAACATGAATTGCACTTTTGAAAGTTTTCAAAACTCAAATGCACTTTCGTGACAAGTTTTAAAATGCATTTTCATAACAAGTTTTAAAACTAAAGGTGCACTTATTCCTATCCAATTTTTTTTTATGACAAAAATATTTATTCATTTTTTTTTACCCAGTATTTTTTTGCTCAAAATCATCTTTTAAATTACCAATGAAACCCGTAAACTGTTTGCATCTCCTCTATATCAAAAGAAAAGTTCAAGCGGTAACAAAGAATGGAATTTCACATAACATCACGGACAAATATTATCTCAATCTTCGGACAAAATTCATCCCTAAATAAACATTTGGAATTAAAAATAGGGAAATTTTTCTATAATTGAACTTTCAACGCATTTGATAGTTCATGTCGAATATTGGATATGTTAGTCCCGCGACGCTTGCATCACCCCCTCATAAAAAATAAAAATAAAAAACAAAGAAAATGGTCGCACAAGCATACGACTTATATTTAGTAGAAAGTTTACTTAGAGGGATAATTACCAAAAAAATCCTAAATTTATTATACGAATACTAAATCAATGTTAAACTTTTCAATTTGGTAATTTAATCCTTCCGACCAATTTTGACAGAATAATTTTATTTTTTAACTATTGTGAATTTTTTTCTATTTTTTTTTTTTTCCCTTTTCTGTTTTTCCCTATTTCCCTCCGCCGGTCATCGAGTCTCTTTGCCAGCCACAGGCAAGGGTCCGATCTAGTGAGGGTTGGATATGGCGAGGAACCCCTCACCTAGATCCATGCGAAGCGTCACAACCCTTGCTTGTGACTAGTGACCTTTGCTAGAACATCACCGAGGCCTTGGCAATTGGCGAAAGGACATCAGAAAAAAAAAAAGGTAAGAAAAGAAAAAAAGAAAAATTCAGAATATTTTTTCTTTTAAAATTGCTAAAATTGTTCGTGTCAACGCCGGTCATACCATATAAAACGACCAGCGTTTATGTCAGCGATTGCCAGCCAAAATTGGTTGAAATAACTACATTGGCAAATTATCAAAAAGTTTAGAACTAAATTAGCCAAAGTGAATTTGACCAAACAAATTAGTCAAAATGAAAAGTTTAGAATTAAATTGGTACTTTTGATATTCTTTTCCTATACTTAGATATCACCAGAAGACACATTTAGTAAGTCTGAAAAGGTGCCTTAACTTTTTAATCACATTTCCATATCTACAATTGCGGCTCAGCTTTAGAAAGTGAGGCTCAACATGACAATAGTCCAAATGCTCTCCACGACTTGTAATAAATGCATCACATAGCATTATCCATCTAGAAGTTAGTTTTACAGGAATTGTTATGCGCACACATATTTTTTTACACATACGCATCTTTATCACAACGTATTCTTATTTGCTATCATTACTCATTGTGATGATGTGATGACGAGGTTTATTACCCGTAATAGTTGTAAAGTTAGATATAAATGCGACACTGTATCTGTAAACCCTAACAAGGTAGAGATAATTGATAGAGAGAGATATAAACTTCCTCATACTGAAAAATCAAAAAAGAAAAGTTATGTAACGTTTGTCGTTGATGGTCACGGAAATACCGTGTTGGCTATCACTAGGAAATGGAACGGAACAGAAGGGACAAAAACAATTTGTTTGTTAAACAAGATTTTCCGGAACTAAAGCTAAAAAGTTCATCTGAGACGGAGAAGAAAAACTGTTGCCCCCAGATTCAAATCTAAAAATCTACCTTCAAAATACCAAGTGCTACATTGGAAGTTCTCTGCCAACCTTGCCATTGGTCATTTCCTGAACAACGCGTCAATTATCAATAACTATTTATTTAATTACGCGAAAGTCTTAACTGATTTATGCAATACCGTGAAGAAAATAAAAGATGGATTTGATATTATAAACAAGTGCAATCAAATTGAAGTTTAAATTATTGCATCATGCAATTAATACAATTAATTCAAATCAACATCTTGGGGACCTTGCTTAGCTCCATTCCCCATTCTAATTGCCAGTTCTCAATATGATTGTGTGGGATTTCTCGCTCCTAGCCAATGGCAGGTCAGTGATTTCACCATAAATGAACTTGTTTTAATTAGGCATGGGGGCACAATTATTCCTTTGAGACGTTTTTTTTTTTTTGCGGAACTATGGAACTTCAAGGGAGAGAATTCTTTTTTTCAAGAAATAAACTTTTCATTTCAAAAGAAAACATTACAAATTGGATGCAATACCTACATTAGAACTAATTCTTCTCTTGTAACTACAATAAAGTTACCATGTTGTTAGTAATATGATTTTATGAGAATTATATTTTTGAGAATATCATTGTTCATTTTATATTAAATAGGTGATCAATAAATTTAAAATTATTTGTCATTATAATTTAAGAAAGTTTTTATTTTCTTTCCCTCTATTGCGAAATTTTTCGTAATGATCTCTAGACCATGTTTTGCTACTGCTTAGTCCCCGTGCTAGTGCACCAGTTAAGACTTAATGGACTGAATGTTTAACATATTCAACCAAAGTGAGTAACATGCAAGCTTATGCATCAGAAATATTGACGCTTTAAAATGTGTAGCAAAACTTAATTGTTAATGTAACTTATTTATTAAAGGTAATTATGAATAAGACCAAATAAAGCCTTTACCATAACAACAAAAATCAAGGTCGTTTCACCGAGTTCAACCTTGACATACCATATCTTTAAGTCATACCACACTCATTTTCAAATTCTTTTGATCTAAAATATCGACAACTCTGGTATTTTAATATATTGATTAAGAAAATGGAAATATACTTTTTTAAAAAATAAAGAAAATAAAAAAAAGTATTGAAAAATCTGGTAGCGCCAATTCCCTAGGCCCCAAATCACTCAATACTCACTGCAAGTAATTTCAAAAAAAATAATTTTAAGCAAGCATTTGCTCCAAAGGATTTTTCTTCGCACCTATTTATAAAAAATGAATGAATAAATAATAGTCATTAAATTATAATTGCCAATTAATACTGTTACGTCATGCTAAATATATATACTCTTAATAAATGGCGCCTAATAAATACTGTACCTTTTTTGGAAGCATGAAATATATTCTAATAAACCAACCTTTGTGATCTTTCTAAAAGTTAAGTGGACACCTCTCCCACCTCCCCAGGACATATTTTATATATTTATTCATGTTTTTTTTGGTCACAATATAGTCCTTTATATTATATATATTAAGGAAAATTGGAACTTTTGCCTTACCTAACCACAATGTAATGCTATAAAGTCATGAGAATAACATGTTAGCTACCATGCAGAAATGGGCGGAACATAGAACTTGTAAAGGTAGAAAAAGATTTTGCTTGAAGTAAATTTAAAGCTTCATCCTGTAAAAGACCGTTTAAATTGCAAAATTGAATTATTCACCTAATAATTCCTTTGATTTCTTCTTCCTGATTCTAAGGTTCATTTTCATGAAATTTTTGTATCTTGTTCTATGGAGAGTTACTTGATTGTGCGATTATACGCAATAAACAATAAATAAGGTCGGCGGGAATCCTAACATTTCGTAGTTGTGCGACGACAGCAACTTCTACTTTTCATTTAAATCAGCAGAAATTTCGTGATAGACAAAAGACTTAAACTTTAAGATCAAACAAATATTTCATTAATAACCAAAGACTTGATCCATCATTATAACACGAAATACTTTCAATTCATTAATAGATAAGTTGAATTTTACATGCAAGAGTGTTTGGACTTAGCTTGAAACATTTGCAACTCTATGGGTTTAACTTATTTAATAGTGAAAAATCTCCAACTATGCAAATTGATTGGGAAAATTACCCCAATCACTCCTAAATTATAGTACGATGCCAATGCAATTAAACTTTCAATTTTGCTAGTTTTGTCCTAAACTTTTGTGCAAAATTCCAATATAATTCTTCGGGTCAATCTGCGAAAACTACAAATGTGACAAGACACCATAGGATGTGACGATGACTTATATCGTATCTTGGCGTCGACAATTTTTAGCAAAAATTGATAGGAAAGATTATCACGAAATTTAAGTAAAAGGGTTAAGGACTAAATTGGTGCAAAATTGAAAAATTTAGTGTCGAACTGGCATTTGTACAATGAATTTAGAACTGTTCTGATAATTTCTCAAATGACATTAACGAGTGCTATCAAGTAACATGATCAACCCCAACTCAATTCAAAATGAAGTACTCTCCCAAAGCAATGGCAGAGTAGTAATTTCCATCATAACTGAGAATTGGCTTGGTTGGGCTTCATGGGGCCCATCGGCCAGAAAAACTGCTTTTTTGGAAAAATTCGAAAATTTGGAAAAGCAATTTCAACGAATTTTCCTAACGAAAAAAAAAATTCGTTGGTAATAGGTTGTTGAAATTTTCCAACGAAAAAATTTCAATTTTCGTTGGAAATTTGCGAATAATTTTTTTCGTTGGAAAATTTGTTGGAAAACTCGTAGCTAAATTCGTTGGAAAATTAAAAAAAAAATTTTGGTCAAAAAAAATCGTTGAAATTTTTTTCCAACAAAAATTTTTCGTTGGAAAAATTACAAAAAAAAAATGTTTTTGTCGAAAAATCGTGAAATTTTTTTTTTGTTTGAAAAATCGTGAAAATTTTTTTTTGCAACGAAATTTTTTTTTTTTTTCGAAATTTTTTTTAGGATTTTTTTTTCGAATTTTTTATTTTTTCGAAAAATTTTATTTGAAAATCGCCCGCCACGGGGCGAGGGGAGGGCGATCAGCCGTGAGGGCCAAAGATCGTTATCGGTAGAGCCGAGCTCGCCCGGATCCGGGCGAGCTCGAGCTTGCCCGACCATCGGCCGGCCCCGCCATGGCCGGCGAGGGCCGACCGCCGCCGGGACGGCTCGAGCTCGCCATCCCCGCGAGCTGGGAGGGCTCTCCCGAGACGAGGTCAGGGGGCCATGGCGGCCCATGGTGGCCTCGGGGTTAGGGGCGTTAGGGGCGCCGGGGCGGCCCCGACGATATGCGCTTTGGGAGGAGCCGACATCGCTGGAGGAGGAGGGGGCGGCGGAGTCTATCTTTGGGATTCGCTGTCGCACACCCCGCCCCCGCTCTTGCCTCTTTTGACCGCATTCGCACCACACCCACGTTACTGCTTTTTCGTTCCGACCACCACCTTCCGTCGCTTGCCCCATCACCATCGCCGCTGCAACGTGGAAGAACTCACAGTGATCCGCGACCGTAGCGGAACTTGTACTTGCCGAGCCCCACTAAGCAGAACAAGTTCGCGCATCGGCGAACGGAGAGGGAACGAACGATCGGAGGGGTTCGATACGGCCCGGAAGGACGAGAAGGCCAAGCGGTGACGCTAACGTTATCGTAGTCCAAAGTCGGCAGTTTCAGCGATTTAGTTCGATTTCCGCTACCGGGAAGCGGCGTAGAAGGGGTTGGAAGAAGATCCACCGAGGCTGATTGGTCAGTTCCCTGCACAAGCAGCTGGCTTGGCGATTTCTTGCTCGACATCGATCTGGAGATGCAAGAGCTCAAGCAAGAGGGCGAGGACGAGGACGACTTCACGCCGCTGCCACCTTTGGAAGAGTCGCCATTGAGGAGCCGGAACAAGGTGTCCTCTCATGATGAGCTCGGCTTGAGCGAGGCCAAGCCCACCAGGTTTTCAATGGAGAATCAGCAGCGGCAGGAGGAGGAGGGGAGCGAAGATGGGCAAGTCTTGAGGTGCACATTGAACGCGTCATTTCATAGCAACATTAATTTTATTCGATATTTTTTTATTTTTTATTGGAAAATTGTTGGAAATTTCCAACTAAAATATTTTCGCTGAAATTTCAAATCTAATTTTCCAAACGAAAATTTGTACACTATGAAAAAATTGCGAAAATTGAAATTGTTGAAATTTCGATTGAAATTTCCAACTAATTTTCCAAAAAAAAAAAAAAAAAAATGTCGAATAAAATTAATATTTTTTTTAAATCGTTGAAAATTGTTGAAATTTCCAAACTAATTTTCCAAACTTTAAAAATTGTACACTATGGAAAAATTGTTAAAAATTGAAATTGTTGAATTTCGTTGGAAATTTCCAAACTAAATTTCCAAAAAAAAATAAAAAATGTCGAATAAAATTAATTTTTTTTAAATCGTTGGAAAATTGTTGGAAATTTCCAACGAAAATTTTTCGTTGAAATTTCAACTAATTTTCCAAACGAAAATTGTACACTATTAAAAAAATTGTCAAAAATTGAAATTGTTGGAAATTTCGTTGGAAATTTCCAACGAATTTTCCAACCTAAAATAAAAAATGTGGAATAAAATTAATGTTTTTTAAATCGTTGAAAATTGTTGAAATTTCCAAATCTAATTTTCCGTTTTTCTAAAATTGTACACTATGAAAAATTGTTTAAAATTGAAATTGTTGAAATTCGTTTGAAATTTCCAACAAATTTTCCAACCAAAAAAAAAATGTCTAATAAAATTAATGTTTTTTTAAATCGTTGAAAATTGTTGAAATTTTCAAACTAAATTTCCAAATCTAAAATTGTACACTATGAAAAAATTGCCGAAAATTGAAATTGTTGAAATTTCATTGAAATTTCCAACGAATTTTCCAACGAAAATAAAAAATTTCAATAAAATTAATATTTTTTAAATGACTGGAAAATTCGTTGAAATTTCCAAACTAATTTTCCAAACTAAAATCAGACACTATGAAAAATTGCCAAAAATTGAAATTGGTGGAAATTTAAAATTGAAATTTCCAAATAATTTTCCAACGAAAATTGTACACTATGAAAAAATTACCTAAAATTGAAATTGTTGAAATTTCGTTGAAATTCGGAATCTAAATTTCCAATGTAATATAAAAAAAATGTCTAATAAAATTAATATTTTTAAATCGTTGAAAATTTGTTGAAATTTCCAACTTAGTTTTTCGTTGAAAAAAAAAAAAATTTTCCAAATCTAATATAAAAATTTGAATAAAATTAATTATTTTTTTAATCGTTGGAAAATGGTAAGGCGTTCGACAATTTTTTTAAAGAGCTTTAGGCAAATGCTTGTACAAAGTCATCTAAAGTCCCTTGGTACAAGGCTGATCCGTAGGAGTTTTGGGTTTTAGCATTTCACAAATTTTAATAAGTTTTTTCTTCCAATTTCACCCTCGCTAAATTTCCAAATTCCTAAAATGCCCTCTCACGACCCAAGATATGACCACAGTCGAGCCAAATTGGGGCTTGCCTGAGGTCGTTGGCTGTTGGTGGCATGAGCTCTTCACCACAGGCTTTCGGCGAAGGTTTTGAGGCTTAATTTTTTTTTATAGCAAAGTCCTCCACAAGTATGATTTTTCCAAACAGTATTTAACCAAAGTTATTTCCCAATGCTCTTTTACTTTACACATTTATAAACACTGTTTGCATTTCAAATAAACCCTTTAACTTAAAGCTTTTTGCATTTTCCCAAAAACTTTCTCCAAAAGTCAAACCAAACACAACCTTAGTAATTACATCTTACTATTTTGGCAAAAGTTGAAGTGGAAATAACTAAAAAGGAAAAAAAAATCCAAATGAAGCAATAAATTTGTCAAGAATCTAATATCGCATGCATTCAGTGAATATGTGCATAGAGAAGAATGAAGGAAAGAATGGAGTGAAGCTAGACTAAAGTGATTTATGAGGCACAAATGAATAATACGCAAACAATAGTGGAATATATTGTATGATTTTTTTTGCCATAGATTTCA